>APFE030186342.1:28210-55346 GCA_000404065.3 Pinus taeda | reverse complement strand
GGTTTTAGGAGGTCATTTCAGATCATCGGATCTGTGAGTCAAAGACTGAAGAAGCTCTCTTGTAAATCTGTTTCTGGTTAATAAAGAAGACTTTGGGGTCCATATCTTGCTGGTGTTACTCTCTTGAATGCTATGAGATTGTTTAATTTTCTGCATATGTTATTTTCAGCCGTTAATAATAGCTGTTTTGTAGAGTATTGTGAGCACAGGTATCTTGCTCACTTGCTAGGGTTTGGGTGCTGTTAGGGTTTCTGAAGTAATGGCAGGTATCTCCATTTCTTCCTGAGATCTAGCAGCATTTTGGCCCTCTTTACTGATGGTTGTTTTGAGCTGTGCAGAAGACATTTTCTGGAGGAAATTTGTGGGCGTTCGGGGAAGTTCTTGGCTGAACCAGCCAACTCCCACAAGCATTTTTGCTGAGCCCAGTTGGATTTGATCCTGGGTCTATCATTTCGGTTTATTTTTAATTTGCATGAGAGATCTTTCTGAAGTTCTTCACAGTGAAAATCTGAAAATCATCATTTCTTTAATCTTTTATTGTACTTATTGGTGAATCTGGCTGTTAAGGGGCCAAATCTGTAAATATTTTTTGCTAGATCTTTGGGGTTTTATTTATTTTTGTTTATGCCAGGTTTCAGTGGCTTGTTTGTTCGTTTTCAGGATTGCAGGGGATTATTGTACTCCTTCAACTCGCTGCCTCTACCTGCGTCCTTTCTACTATCTGCTGCCTCTAATCAAATTGCATGCTCCAGCACCTTCGAGCCAGCATTTCCCCATTGCTATTGCAGCCTCACCCCTCATCACAGCTCCAACCTGGAACAAACCCTCGCAGCACCTATCTTGCTGTCGACTTGCAGCTCTCCGCGTGATCTCCTTAGCATGATCGAAACTCCCTTAAACATTACCCATGTCCCCATCCATCATCGGCTCCTCATCCAACGCTCTTCCATTCGTTCCCTCACGTAATTTCATTTGCACATCCCTCAAACCCTGCAGCTTTTCCTCCACGCATCTGCGTGCTACCTGTCTGCAGCGATCGTTGCTCTCATGCAACCAGCTTCTTAAGTTGCCCAGCTACGCAAGCATCCTTCCATCTCTGCTACACTTCTAAGAGCTGCCTCTGCCATGCAAAACGTTGTTTGCAAAACCTCCGCCTGATCCCCAGCTCCCTCCGTCGATCTTCCTCTGCCCGTCGAGATAAATCATATGAGCCACATCACGAAGGGCTGCACGCACAGTGTTAGATATACACGCGTGGGTTAAGTCTGGGTTTCGTTGTAAGGCGTCGAGGCTTGAGAACGATCTCTGGGGTATGCGTATGTGCTGGTTAGCCCAGGTTCTGTGCCAGGTAAGAAATCGATCCAGTTTCGCTGCGTATGAGTTTGGAGCGGTCACGTAAGTATGGTCGGCGGATTAATTGTGCGTGGTCGATTTTCCTTTTTTTTGTTTTAGGTTTAATATTACAGTTTTAATTTAATTTTATTTTGTTAGTTTAGTTTTAATATAGTTTGTTTTAGGTTAGATTTTAGGATTTGAATAGATTTAAATTTAATTTTTATTTTATTTTAAAATTTAAAAAATAAAAAATAAAAATCTTGGGTTAATTGTATTTTATTTTATTTTTTTAGGATTTAGAATTGTTTTATTTTAAAAATAAAAAAATAAAAAATAAAAATTAATTAAGTTAGGTTAACTTTTTTTTAGGATTTGTTTATTTTTTGTTTTTTTTTTTAAACATATAATTAAATATCATAATTATATAAAAATTATATATATTTTAATATTATATATATATTATTATATATCAATTTAATATATATATATTTTTTTTTTTTTTTTTGGGGCTTAGGATTGAATTTTTAATTTTGTTAAAATTTTGTCATCGTGGAAAAATAATTTTTGCCGGATCTCAGTGATTTTCATGCCTTATCTTTCATGCTGAGATCTGAGCTTTCAAGTCGAGACGCGAAATTGATACCTGGATATTAAATGATCGTTGTTATACTTTTAAGTAATCATCAAGGCACTGGTCTGTTAACTGATCAAATCGTTCTTTAGTGCTTATCTTAAATCGTGTCTCGTGTCTCCCAACCAACTGGTCGACAGTTGGTCTTCATCATCTCGCAGGGTCTACCCCCCTTAGCCGCGGGAGACAGGCTTAAACGGAGGGATCGGGGATCAAAGTGACAGCCCCCGGTCTGAGCGTTGTCGTGTCAATCTGAGCGACAACAGGTAGTCTTCTATATGTAACAGCCTCTCGACCAGATGTTATGCAAGCAGTTGGACAAGTAGCAAGATTCCAAGCAGCACCAAAAGAATCACATATTATCGTTGTCAAAAGAATTCTTCAATATCTAAAGGGCACAACAGAATATGGCTTGTGGTATCCCAAGGGCAACAATCTCATTATTCAAGCCTTTACAGATGCAGATTGCACAGGAAGAGTTGATGGTCGTAAGAGTACTAGTGGAGTAGCATTCTATCTAGGTGGTTGTCTCGTATCATGGTTGAGCAAATAGAAAACCTCAATCTCGTTATCCATGACAGAAGTAGAATATATCGTGGCAGCAGCTTGTTGTACTCAAGTTCTCTGGATATAGAAAACTTTTCAAGATCTTCAGGTCAAGTTTGATGAGCCTATTCCCATATTTTGCGATAACACCAGCGCCATCAGTATCTCCAAGAATCTTGTGATGCATTCCAAAAAGAAGCACATTCCGATTAAATATCATTTCGTTAGAGAGCAGGTCGCCGAAAACAATATCAAGCTTGAATATGTTGGTACAAAAGAAAAAATCGCTGATATCTTCACTAAACCTTTACCTCGTGAAGCATTTGAATATCTTTGCCAGAAGCTTGGGATTCTCCCAAGTTTTCATTAGATTTTCCTTATTCAGAAAATAAAGGGGGAGTGGAAGTGTGTACAGGTCCGCAGGACGGTTGTGTGTTAGGGGGAGTTACCTGTTACCCTTTGCCATTGATGTCAAAGGGGGAGAGAAGGCAGTAGGAAGAGGTGGCCTGATTGCAGGGGGAGTACTTGTGTTGCCATCAATGCCAAAGTGGGAGATTGTTGATCTAAAGATGATCCGAGGTTGTCATTGATGTCCACCCAAGGAGCACTAGGGGCTACCCTGATCTTGCAAGGGAATTGTGACTTGACAACTTACTCTAGTTTGAGTCAAGGATCTTCTAGATGGATTCTACTCATTGAGATGTTTCCGTTGATATATGGCACGCCAAGTAATTCTTCAGAGTTTGAGAGATATTCATGTTTGAAGTTAGTAACCCAGTTAGTGGGCTAAAACCCTATGGGGTTGTGGCATGGCACTCATAATTGGTTTTGGTCATTGAATAGTCAATAATTGATAATTTTTTAAGCTCCTAAAATCCCTCCAACATTCTCTATAGAAGACCCTCTCAACTCTATAAAAAGAATCTCACATATCCTCCAAATGAAGTGATCGTGGCGTTTTCACTATAACTTCATTTCTGCGAAGTCTTAGATTCTGAAATGAAAACCCATTTGATTCACAATCCTGATGAATGTCGTGACCGAATTTCAAATCTTGGTTCGCTATATTTTCAGAGATATGATCTGTGGAAGTTAGGGTTTTTGCAGGCTCCCAAATTTCATCTAAAAGAAGTGACCTTGGGAAAATTGCCATAACTCTCTCTCTGAGAAGAGGATTGGAATTTTGTAAGAAGTGGCGGATAGTGCATGGACTGTAGGTTTCTGTGTATCAATTTCAGAGCCGAAGGAGGAAACAGTGACACGTGGCACGCCCTACAAGTTCGCTCCACTGAACTAGTCCATAATTGGGTCATTTTGAGAGATTGGGCATAACTTTGTCTTGAAGAGTCCAAATCGGGTCAGACCTGTGGCATTGGAAAGAAGACTCAGAGGGATACTACAGGACCGAAGATCACATATTGGGGATCTGAAATCACAGAGATACATCAGATTAAATATCATGCTCCTAGAAGGCGAGAAAAACTAGATCAAGTGTTGTCAAGGGGTGCAAAGGACCAGACTTTCTAGGGCAGCAAAGAGCAAGGTGTACGAAAATGATGCAACAAAGGTAAGCTACATGTAAGTATCTTCTGTATATGCATGTTCATCTCTTAATTACATTAGGTTCATTGTATTCTAATTTATTGTTTTTGTTTAGCACTAACATATGCTCTGCAGGATGAGGTAAGTTTTGCTATTATCATGTCATGGGTATTTCCTTGAAAATTTTTGCAGGTATTATATATTCATCAAGACAAGACTCAATGCATAATCTAATGTTCTAAAGAGTGAGAAAGGGTAGCATGACAAGAGCAGTGATCAAGGTGCATAACAACAGCAAGAAGTTCACTACATGAAGTCTTCAAGTGGGAAGCATTGCATACAATCATTGTACAGAGTCATTGTAAAAGCATCTTTGTAAAAGTTGTACAAGTGTCTATCTACCAAGAGTTGAAGAGGCAGTGTTCGGAGGTCTAGGATCATCATTAGGTGGTTGTGTCATAGTTGGGGTTATGGTCTAGTGTGTCTTCTTCTTCTACATCATTCTATATCATTGTAAAGTGGACCATTTTCCCTGGTACAAGAGTCCATTCTTCTTTTATTCTTTTATAGGGTGGTAGGGTGGTGCTAGGCTGGTGCATGAAGTCACCAACAGGTTCAAGCCTGTGAAAACTTCAGGGTGGTAAGGTGGTGCTAGGGTGAGTTGTAGCTCATTGGGTGTTGGGGCATCCGTTTAGTTGACTACTGAAGAATCTCAGACATTGGAGCATCCATCTAGTGGGCGCTGGAGAAGAATGCTTTTCTAGAATTCTAGGAGGTTGTTGCTTTCATTTCAGTTGGGGCTAAAGATTAAAGAATTTATTAGAAGAGAGTTTGGTGGTTTTTGACCTAGAGGGGGTTTTCCACCTAAAATCTTTGTGCCTCCTTGGTTCTTTTATTTACTATTATTACTACATAAACATTAATAATAATTGAAGATTAACTAATGCTCTGAAAAGATTTAAAAGTGCTAATTGCTAAGGAATACTGATTCACCCCCCCTCTCAGTGTTTTCCAACAATGACACGAGGACACGAGACACATAAATACGAGTATTCGACACGAGACACAACGACCCCGAAAACAGGACACGAGGGACACGTTTTATATATATATATTAAAAAAATAATGAAATATAGTACTTGATCCGTATAGATATGAATCATGATGATATCTATTTAGTATTTAGTATACACTATTTACTATTTAGTAATTTATTAGTTGGTTCACTAATTTGCTACATCAATGATGTTCACATTTCTATGTTCATCGTTCAGGTTATAATTTTTGATATTAACTTCAAACAAGTTTGATCATGTTCAAACTTCACATAAGGTTGTTCATGAACTATAAATTTATATGTGTTTAAACTTCATTGTTTACTAGAGCGTTAATCGACCTTTCCCTCCCTTTAGACCTCGAAGGTGTAGTGAGCAATGAGCACATGATGGGGAGATGGGATTTTTATTTCAACACACGATCTATACGTGGTCACTTGTGTATAATTAAGTTAAGTTTTGTAGGCTATAACAGAACTTATAGGAAATTTAAGTGCTCCAAACTCTCAGCAAAGCATGCAAACGCTTGTCTCTTGCGCCTCCAAGTCCAAGTCGATGTGAAGTTGTGAGCATTGCGCTCGAATTTGATGGAATTCCTCACACTGCACAAAAAATTTGATTTCGGCGGCAAGCAAACTCGACTTCGGTGGCGAACAATGACAAAAAAATCCAAAAATAAATCATGTTGCAAGTTTTACATGTCACTTTTCATGGGACACGTGTCCTAAGAACTAAAAATGTTAGGGCATGTTTTTGCCACATCCAAAACACGTGTCTCAATTGGAAGACACGAAGAAAAAAATTTCGACACGTTTTAGGGCACATTTTGAGTCCGACACATGAAATACGGGACATGAGACCCTGAGGGACGTGTCTTGTGACTTAGGTACATTCCTTCCATACGAATGGGTACATTCCTTTATTGGAATAGATATGTCCTCCCTAATTAAGAGGAAGAGATAGACACATCATTTTTGTCTTCACTTGGGAAGACAAAATGGAGGATTGGGTAAACATCCGGCATTCGATACTCTTTGAGGATAAATTAGGGCATCCAAGATAAGAGTAGTCGTTGAGGACCGATATTCTCTGAGGACTGAGAATCCAAGATAAGAATAATCCTTGTGGAACACACCTTGAGAACCCGGGTGGGGTATGTTCTAAGAGAGACAATGATGAGGGTGTCTATACATCATTGGTCTTGCCAGCATTTTGCTCAGATCTCGTTGAGAGATAGAGATATTAGTCAAGGCCTTGCTATGTGTCAATCCTGGTTGATATGATGCTAAACAGATGGTTTACCAATCCGACTCTTCTTATGAGAAATTCTTCAGATTGAGAATGACCAAGTACCATTATGAATACCTCCTAGTTAAGAGGGAGTGTTGAAAAGTGTAACTAGGTTCAGTCTTCATAATGACATGTGTAATTGTGATTTTATGTAATTGATGGAAAGAAGAAAAATAAAATTATTATTGTAATGCTTGTCTCATGGGTTTCATGAGCAAGGAATTTTATTTTAGTGATGGCTCCCATTGAAAGCCTTTAGGATTTGTCATCTAGTCATGAAAAGTCAATTTGAGTCTATGTCATGTATGAAGGACCCTTCTTGGGCATATTGCATTTTGTATGAGTCATAAAAAGTATAAGAAGGAGAAGGTCCTCCAAGACCAAGACAAAGTCACCTCCTTCAAGTCGGCTTCAAAAGAATAATAGAATCTCTCAAATAGACACATCGGTTCATCTCCAAGACATGTCGGCTTATTACAAGCTCCAACAACTATAAATAGGGCAGTTCAGATTTCAGTTAGAGACAGAATTCCAGAGCAGATTTCGGTGGTCATCAAGTCTGCAATTTGGTCAAGGTTTAAGGTAGAAGGAGTGCAAAGATCTCATAAGAAGTCTCTCTATCTAAGCGAAGGAGGAAAACAAAAGGAAGATCAGTTTAGGACTATTTTAAAGACTGATCCCCACTCACACGTGCAAGGAAAAGGGTTAATGCTGCAGAAAAAGGGCCGAAGATCTTCTTGCTGCGATAAAGGCCTAATCAAGAAGCCAAGTTGAAGAAGGAAGCCTTCCAGTCCAAGCGAAGGAGATAAAAAGGTTAGATCACCATATGTCCTACAACTAGGGCCGAAATAAAGTGCAGGTCAGAAGCAGAAGGAAGCCGAGATTGAAGGGTAGTCGAAAGGAAGGAAGAAGCAGAGGTTTGACTAGAATTGACTTGGGCACGAAGAGCGGTGGAAGGGAACTTGTGTCTTGGTCTTGGAGAGGCAAATGGGTCAAGGGTCTTCATCATGGTATTCATCAATTGGAATCTCTATAAGAAGAAGAATTTGTTTGGGTTTTCCTCTCAAAGAGTGAGAGGTTTGGCCCTGGCTGATAGCCTATTTTCTGTGTCTCTTTATGGTTTATGCATTGGTCGATGTTTGATGAAGAACACTAATAACCTAAGTAAAAAAAGGTCCCGATCTAAAGAAGTAAAAAGCACTCACAAACAGTTACTAATACAAGAGAAATCACTTAATCTCTATGCCCCAGATTTCTCAACATTTTTCACACCAAAAATGCAATGAGTTATGCTTGCATTTTAGGTTTTTTCAAGGCATTGTGTTTTCGTGGGAGAGCCCTCTCATAAACAGGCTTATAAACCTGTGAACTCAAAATCTCTGTGGATGGCGTAATATTTTGACTCCCTCCTTAAATGCTTTTTCGATTGTGTTGTTAATTTTGGCTTCTAGCATACGAGCTTAAAGGGCCTGATTCATTGGCATGACAGGTGGGATGCAAACAGAGATGTTTGGTACCCCTAGAGAGACCTAACATGATCTAACATGGTTATATGCCTGCAACAACATTTTACAGTAAGCTTGGACAAAAATTATTTTAGAATTCTAAAAACACTGCCAGAAAAAGCACAGAACATAAACAGCTTAAGTTACTACCTATTTAGTGCATAATCAAGGCCAGCAGCATCTGGCACTTCAAAACTGAACCCATTTGGCTGAAGCCCTTGTGCTTCAGCTCGGCCTCTATCGTTGTCTACATCAAACACTGTATCATTAAGTCCTGCAACCATTCAAAGTCCTCGGTCAGTCATTTAAGCATTAGACATATACTTCAAAGTTTCATCTTTTAAAGGCTGTGTATTTTAGATCTTCTTATGATAAACTTGTTCAAAGTGTTGAATTTCCAGCATAAATTATTACATTTTTTAAATGTCTAGAGATTATGCATTCATTAAACTGCAGAAAAACCATATCTTCCTCTAATACATCAGCTACAACTTTTCAGAGCACCTCACATTAGAAATTAACTTTGATAATCTATTGTGTAACATTAGCAATCATTAAACACTTCATACAGAAATGATGTAGAAATATGACGAAAACAAAATAAAATGCGTGGCAACATAAGATGGAACAACAGAAAGACAAAAAAATTCTCCTTAGAAAAGTGAGAAAGAAAGTTCAGAATGAAAAGCTAGAAAATTAAACATGAATAGAGTGATAGATGGTAATTGTAGCATCCATACATATATTGTGTAAATAACAAAAAGGAAAGATAGTTACAAATTATTCGTCAGTCAAAGATGTTGGAGAACAACAAACTGACCCTACAGAACATAACATTTTGCACAAACAAAAATAGGTTTTACATGCAGGTGTGACATTCTTTTCACAGCAGACTCGTGCCATTTTTTAGCAGACCAGAGCAATGTCACTTTTGAGAAAATGTGGGCAATGTTGAAAGATTGCAGATATCACAAAAATGAGAGAAACCTTTATGAAGGACACTGATATTCTCATAGCAGTGTTGGATGGCCCTCATAGCATTTCAGGTGCCTGGAATTGCACAACATTTTATTGTAAAATGTTATCAGTTTGAGATGTGACATGCATGTCTCAGGGACCCAATAGGATTCAATTCATTTTCTTAGTTGAATAATCTGTAGTTTGAAAATTGTTGTGAAGTGCGGTCAGGTAAGAAACATGATATTCAACATTTGAAATTTTTTCAATGCAATTATTTATGCATGTTCCTCAAGAAAAGAGAAACAAAATGGACAACACAGGCAGCAGGCAGGGTGTGCATCTTTACTGGCTATAGCATGCCTGTCAAAAGTTTATAAGTTATGGCATTGTTACCCACCAAAAAGAGGGTAACCCATGGCAGAAATGTTTTTCTCCTCTTTGGACAGCCAACCAGCTAGCAGCCCTATTTGATCAGCACATAACATGATGCCAAGTTCCTCCATTACTTGCTCTGATAAGATTCTCTTTCCCATTGGCATTCATTTTTGAAGGGAGGTGGGTCATCCATCGACAAGTACTTTAAGCATTTTGTAATCATGTGCTTTCACTTAATGTTTTGGGCATACTAACATGGATCAAGGGCAAAACTGGATGATTGACCGATCTTGATTGTATTCTTGTTCCCTCAATTCACTTGGGAGGTTATTCTTTGACTCTAGTCCAATGGAACTTCATCTGAGGCCTTAGGGTATTAGGAAGGGCACTACTCGGGAGGTTCTGATTGAAGTAGCATTCCCAAGATATTACATACTTATCACTTTCCATCTCTTCCCATTATTTCATCTCCATTCTTTGGGCTGGTGGTCATTGGTCATGGTAGCCCTAGGATCAAGCATTGGCATCAAAACATGGTGTGCTAGCCCTCCTAAACCATCTCAAGTGGTCTTCATCATCATCTGGGCTCTCGAACAAGGCAACATCCATCAAACAAGTTCAAGGCTAGCTTGGGGTTGTCCTAGGTCAGTCTGGGCAGATCATCAATCAAGCCAATGCCTTGGCTTCTTGTCACGACATTTCAACATCTTGAGGTGTAGCAAGAGGCACACAACCATGTCGAGGCTTCTCAAAGCCCAACGCTCATCTAATGAGGGGCAACATTGGCATTTGCAGTGTCAAATGTACTCTCAAAGCTGGGCTAAACATCCTCTTTATTGTGTTGGAGAAGTATCAATTATCAAACCATCCCTCAAGGGATCTCTGCTGCGTGTCATGAACCACTTGAAAGATAGTCTCAAGATCAAGTGAGATCAAGATTGTAAGGGACAAAAACCATTAAAATATCATAGTGGACCATATTCAATGTTAGGGGCACAAAAATACTTCACACAAACCTTTCATTCAAATGTCTTTCTAGCTCATGATTTGTAAGCAAGTTACCACACTTGTGTTAGGGATGATTATACAATTAGCCCTATTAGGTGCTTCTAACCCCTAAGTCGAAGGACATTTGATAGGTAGACATATCAATCCATAGATGCATGTGATTATTGTGGTCATGGAATGGGAGGGACTTCAAGGAAGGTGGCCATAGCCATGGTACCAGCTAAAGAACGCCCAATATTTTATTTATAATGATGAGAAGAGGGAGCATGGACGCATGCATTACCCCTTTCCTCAGTTTGCTTTTTCCACCCTTCTAGTGTGCCTTTTACTTTAATGATTTGTCTTTTTTTCTTGCATAGCTTAGGTGACCTAGCTTGCTTTTTTCTTTTCTAATATCTCTTAAAGATGTAGCATTTTTTTCTCATTGGGGTTGGGGCATTCATAAGTTTATTTATTTAAATTTTAGATAGAGGATGAAATGCGTAGGAACTGGGTGATGGTTAGTGAGGATGTAGATCTCATGCTAGGCTTTCACCCACATGCTTATATATGTCTCAACCATCTTTTGTGTTTTTCATTTTCTTTCTTTTGTTGCTTCATATGCTTTTATCTTTCTTTCAGTTGCATCAACCTCTAAGGGCAAAGTTTATGGGCCTTAACTTAGAGATGTGGATATAGGATGCTAGTCCCAATGACCAATGAAAATCAACCTAAATAATGGAATTGAATATAAGAAGAAAAAGAAAATGATAACTATGTATTACCTCGGGCTTGCTATATCAATCAATGCCTCCTATTAGTGTCCCTCCTAATAGTGGAAGAAAAGGATCTCAAGTGAGGTCACACTAGACTAGGGGTAAAGAGTAGTCAATCATCCAACTTGGTTTATGATCCACATTAGTATACTGCAAACATTAAATGAAAGACATGATTAAATAAATGGTTAATGTACATTTTGATAGTCTTACCTGCTCATATCCACATGGTAGGGAATGAAGGCCCCATTGCCCAATGGACGAGGCAGTAATCAAATTTTTTGAAAATTAGAAGTCCAGCAATGCATTTCTCCCTTTCTTCCCTCTTCTAATTTATCCTCTCAAATTTTGTACCCTTGTAGGGGAATTGTAATAAATGAACACTAGCATGATGAACTTATGTAACAAAATCAGGCAATTTGGGACCCAGTTACTAAGTGAGTCCACTCTAGAGTGTTTTTTTTTTCATTTGACTAATTATTTTTGCTTTTCAATGTAAATAACTAGTCAAGTTTTTTCACTTATATACATCCAAAGTTGGAGTGCGACTTAATAACTAAGCCTTGGGTTGGTCCTAATGTCTAGGGTCAATGTATATTACCATGCTAGGTCATACCCAAAGTCTTATGGAATTTGACTAGTATTTCTAGGATTTTTTAAATATTAAAAATTCCCGCAGGACGTGACTTTGAATTAATTTCCTATGTAATGATGTAAATAACTGGCACTAGGAGATGTTGATGGCATGTGTGTGCTTGAAATTCATGCTTAGAGCACCAACATTATCCTAAGACCCACTTTGGGGGTCAAAAAATGATTATTCCCCCATGAAAACCAACCTTTACTCATAAAAGTGACAAAAAGACAAGAAAACTAAAAAATTAATAAGTGGGGAACATATGAAAGATGTTTTCCAAGTCATTGAGACAAGTCAAGTGATGTGGCATTAAAGTAAGAGTCAAAGGCTGACTTAGAGGTCACATAAGAAGGCCAAGATTGATTGCCATGTGGAAGGGCGAATTGCACATTACTACAGCCAATTTGGGGGACCAAATTCCATAAAAAGTGGGCTTTATTTAAGAGAGGGTTAAGTTCTGCGTTGGCAGTGTTTCTTGAGTTGAATAGCCATCAAAGAGGGAGTTAACTCCCAATCCACATAGCTGCCCACACAAGAAGATCATGTACAGCATCTACAAGAAGCACAGTGGCAGCCTTAGAGCCACACATAGACCTGTTAGAACGATACACACAACAAGAGATAGACAACTGTTTGGGCACATGTTTATGGTTGAAAATTGGTGGAAATGAAGCACGAGTTGAGTGGGAGCTGTCGTCCCCCAACTCCCCTTTATTATACACCTGTTCCACAGCAAGGAATACACAACAGAGGAGGACTGATATGCTGGCTAGAAAAGAGGATATTGATTGCCACCTATAGCCAGTCCATGGCCACTTGGAAACTCAGCCTCTCCTTGGGATTCTCACCACATTTGCCACTTGTTGGATTGGTTTTCATTGGGATTTCCTCCCTCACTTGTATAAATAATGCTCTCGAGCTCTCATTCTCCCATGGTTGGAAGCTTGGAGCTTGGATATACTATGCTAAAATTTGTATTCATTCATTGATAATAAAGCAGGACTTTGGAGGTCTACTGGTATTGTGTTTTGTTGTTTTTCCTTGACATTTGAGGTAACATTTTATGTTTATTCCAATGATTTTTTACTTTCTTACAATTATTTTGTGTCTTGGCCTAAAGGGCCATTGTTGTCCAATGGAGGAAAACTACAAGTGTCTGTAGATTTTCTTGGGTTTTCTTATATCCTAGTCTTGGCTGGACTTGTATGTTCTTGGTTGACAACATGTCAATTCTTGCCATCATATGAGCAAGCTCCCTTTGATGCTAATCTTTGTATTGCAAGGTTGTGGTTATTGTGATGCAGGTTACCAAAAGTCTTGGAGTTGGCGACGTTTTTAGCTAACCTAGCCACCTCCAAGCTAATCAAGGAACACATAGCTCAAGTTTACTAGGGACTATCCTGTTTAAATTTGGGCAGCTATGGGACAAATTCCCCCATAGAAACCCTAAGACCCCAAGAGGAAAGGCCATCTCGCCCCAAAAGAAAATTCACATTTGTTAAAGAAATATTATTATTATTAATGTGTGGGCTTTCCTCCTTAATATGACAACCTTACTCGGGCACACCATAATATAGAAGAATTCATATTGAGCAAAGGAAATATTAACTGTGAATTTAATTCAAGAAATAAAATTATTATTTGACAAGTCGGCCTAATGGAACAAGTTGGCTTGTAATATCCCCAATTTTGTGAGCATGGGAGTCACTAAGGAATTTTGTGCAATTTTAGTAATATTGATTAAAAAGGGGCAAATATTATTGGAGAAAGGTGGCTAGTATTATTTTATTGGAGAATAGCAGAAAATTATTATTTTATTGGATGGCGGCAAAAGTAACTTAGTGGAAAATGGTCCCCACTAATAAAATAATATTAAAAAAGGAGTCTAGAGGCATGAAGAGAAATTATAAAAGGAGGATGGACTCATTTTGTGGATATCTTTTGACTATTACACTTCATATCATCTTCTCTTGGAGTTGTTTAGCACAAGGGCTAGAGTGTTGTTTAGCACTAGGAATTCCAAGTAGAATTCCACCCTCATTTCGGAGAGCTTCGAGTGTCTCCCTAGTGAAGAAATTTGGGGAGCTCAATTCAAAGCTTCCATTGGACATCATTGCAGGAGTTTATTTAGTAGTGTATTTTTTTTTGGGCGCAAAGGTATTTTGTGGAGCACATTGTGGGAACAAGCGTGGGTTAGAGGCTCCGAGATTTTGTAGGGAATTTTCTTATTGTTAGATCGGAGTTTGGATAGCGATTTGCTGAGCTAGATTGGAGGCTATTACTTGGGTTGATTTTTCTATCTTTTGGAAAGGGCGCAAAAGCTAATGACCAAATGCTGCACAATGGTTTAGAGAAGTGGAATCAAGAGAATATTTCTCAGTAGAGAATTTAGCCAGAGCTCCGAGAAATTTCCCATGGTAGATTTGGGCATAGTTCAGCAGTATCAAAACTGTGGGGCACTTTTTGGCTAGATTGGACAATTCACACATGTTGGGGGTCACTGTGGGTCAGTGGATTCAACCCAAACCCTTTCTGGGTTTATCAAGAGGAGTCTCTGGCTAATTTTATAGAATTTTTCGGGCGATATTTGGGCCCGAAATCCTCATTCTTATAGCAAGGCATATTGCTTACTAGCTCGTAAATTTGCATCACTTTGTGGGTTTAGTTTTGGCTTGGAGTTAGGCCAAACCCTTTCTAGGTATTTTTAGGTATGAGTAGAGCCCTTTGCTGCAATTTTAGGGTGATACAGGCATTCTTTAAAAGAAAATCTTCAGTCCCATTCGAGCAGTAGCAACAGTAATTTCCTGGGAAGTGTGAAGTTCCAGTTTGGGCTAGTATTTCCTCCAGATCAGAGTTGTCTAACTTGGGTTTTGAATGGCTTACTGTTAATTTTAGGCAACAATGGTATGTTCTATGCTTTAGAGCAATTTTACTTCAATTTCTTTATTAGCCTAGTATCAATATTCATATTAGCAATCACATCAACATGATAGTAAAATGCGGATAGAACATAAACATAAACAGTGGAAGACAAGCCAAGACAAGAGGACACAAGATGTGGCACCAGCCAGGGACAAACCCCAATGTGGGGAAACCCTTGATCAAATCTTCTTTTAGTCTTCAATAGTTTAGCAGAGAGAGATAGTATAATTTACAAATCTAATAATTTATAACAATAGCAAAAGAGACCTAACCAGAAAAGTCAACATTGGTCGACAGTGAAAATTTGACCCTCATCAAATCGGTCAACTTCAGTCAACTTCGGTCTCCAAACAACCCTCAAAACAATGAAACTCAGCCGAGTCAAAGTCTGGTCAAACAACCCACCTACGGTCAGCCCTAGCTGCAGTCAACACTGGTCAACAGTCAACATTTAGCCTCGATTTTTGTGCCCAAAAATGCAGCCTACCCTAACAGAGATAGCCCTCACAAAAACACAGTCAAAAGAGGTCAACACATGCTGGTCAATGCTTGGTAAAACTATCCAGAAATTCGATCTCCTGAAATTTCGGACGTGTGGAGAGAGGGAGGCCTAGTAATCCATACCCAATCAATGAAGAGAGAGAGAGAGAAGTGTGAAGATGAGTGTGTCCAAATGAGGCTAAGTCACCTTCTATTTATATGCAACGTTGAGGATGAATAGACGTGACTGTTGGGCTTCTAAGCCTACATACGTTTGTTGGCCGACCTTGACAATTTGACCATAATCAAAATAAATTCATAACTTCATTTGTACATGTCAGAATCCTACACCTCTTGGAGAGAGGAATCTAAGCAAAATATCAGCTGTCATAAATAAGATGACCCATGTGGAGTTTGGCCCTAGTTGCCAATTTTAACACTCCCTCTCAACTAGTGAGAATTCGATCTGCTAGTCCATCTGCCAATCTGTACTATCTCTGCCATCAATGCACTGCTCTGCTTTGCTAAACTATGAACAAGAAGAAGTGATCGAGAATGTATCATAACATTCTCTACTAACCCGAAGTTAGTACCAATCAAAGGAGCGCGTATCATACCACTCTTACTGACCCGGAGTCTGTTCCAATTGATCCCAGATCAATATCATTCATCCTAGCATAGAGAGTACGGTAGTACACGATGCATCCATCGGTAGTACTATGGTCCCTATCCTCATTTCCCTACTCATTGACTAGATGAGAGGTACTTCCCATGAGTCCCAGACTGCATGGGTAGGATATCTCAGCAGGAGAAGGATGAATCACTCATCCTGCCTACATGTCGCCAAGAGGTACCGCAGGGGAAGGTTGAACCACTCACCATGTACATAACAAACCACTAGGGGAAGGCTGAACCACTCAACCTATGGTTGCTCATCGCTCCAAGAAGTACCCCAAGCCCCCCGGAGCTCCTAGAGCTCAATGTCCATCTCATATAGGACCCTCATAAGAGGGTCTCTCCATGACTCCAAGTCGTTCTCGGAAGGCCAAGAACTTGACCTTCCCCAGAGGCTTTGTCAGAATATCGGCAACCTGCTCATTAGTGTGAAAATTTCTAAACATAAATTCTATTACTGCAGTAACTAATTTATTTCACCTACTTATTATTCCCAATAAGTTATTTATGAAATCCCTTCAGTAAACATTAAAATAAATTCTATTGTAGATATCACATCATTATACAGAAATAAATATATGCACAAGAATCAAACACATCAACACAGTTACTTTTGGACAATTGTCCCCGGAAAAACCCAATGCAGGAAAGTCGGTGCAACAGAGGAGGGTTTTATTAATCTTCAGTAGCAATCGCTTTTACAGGAAAAATTACATAGACACTGGGAGAAAACACCTGAGACTTTTTATCCAAGACTTTCTGACACCCTGGAGAGCTTCCATTCTCTGCTGCGTCATTCTGCGTGGCTCTGGCCCCTCTCTGCGTCATCCCTGCATCTCTTTGATCTGCATCTCCCTCTACGCTGTCTCTCAGAGTCCCTGTGTCAATTCTTCTGAGCTCCTTGACTGCTGCTAATCCCCTCTCTTCCTCCACCCTGCAACTCTCCCTTTGAAATCGATCTCCTTCTCTTTGAGAATCGATTTTCCTTGAGATACTGAGTATCTGCTGGTGTGTCTCCAAATGACCCTCAAGTGTTCTCTTATGCTTTTCCTGTTGACGAATCAACAACCGAGATTAAATCTCTAATCAACGGCTAAGATTAGAACAAACTTGATCCTTATCTCTTAGAAGCTTCTCATCCTTATCTTTATTAATACCCATTAATATTTTTATTTTCCTAAGTTTAGACTTAGGAACCCATTAAAAATATTAACTATTTTAATAACTCCTCATCCGGATGGAATTTCTCAAAACAATTTTTGGGTCTTGGAGATCTCATGTGCCTTAGCCTCTCCACCAATTTTCATGGTTGAAGCACATTTGATGCTACCGCAAATCAACAATCAGTCCCAATGTGATGGAGCCTTATTGCTCCTCGTTGTACTATATCCCGGATAAAGTGGTATCTGATATCTATATGCTTGGAGCGATCATGAAACACGGGATTCTCTGATAATCAGATCCTACTCTGGTTGTCGCAGAGGATCACGGTGGTATCCAATACATGTCCAAACAGCACACTGAAGAGCTTCCTTAAGCAGACAACTTCACAGGAGGCCATACTAGCAGCTATGTATTCGGCCTCGGCAATGCTCAAGGCAACCGATTTTTGCTTCCTGCTCATCCAGGATATCGAAGCAGAACCCAAAGAAAAACAACATTCAGAAGTGCTCTTGCGATCCACGACACTGCCAGCCCAATCAGCATCAAAATAACCATGCAGCCTTACATCTCCGACAGTGTATCTCAGTCCATGAGTGATTGTGCCTTGAAGATATCTCAGAAGATTCTTGGCACCAATCCAATGTATATGATGAGACTCAACCATATATTGGCTCAATGTGTTAACTGCAAAACATATGTCCGGACGGGAGTTCACCAAGAACATTAGTGCTCCTATGAGTTGACGATACTCAGAAGCATTTCCCAATTCAAGTCCAACAACACTACCACATAACTTCTTAAAGTTAAGTTCCATTGGAGTAGTCACAAGCTTGCAGTCCACCATCCCAAATCTTTCCAATATCTTCACAACATATTTTCCTTGAGAGAGGAAAATTTCACCTGGATTTTGCCAGACCTCCAACCCTAGGAAATAGTGCATCGGTCCTAGGTCCTTCATCTCAAATTCAGAAGCCAACTCCCTCTTACATTTGTGAATGAGAGGGTCTGCACCTTTCAGAAAGAGGTCATCCACATAAAGTACCAGAATGAGAGGTTTATCATTTTCAATCTTAAAGTAAAGGTTCGGATCAGCTTCGTAGTGAATCCCAACTTCATTGGATAGCTATCGATCATCTCATACCAAGCCTGAGGTGCTTGCTTCAATCCATAGAGAGCTTTCTTCAACTTGCATACATGAGATTCCCGATCATGAACCTCAAACCCCTCGGGTTGTTCCACATAGGCTTCCTCTTTGATTGAACCATGCAAGAAAGGGGTCTTGACATCCATCTAATGTAGGTTCCATCCTTGCGAGGCAACAAGGGCTATAATCGAGCAGATGGTGCTGTATCGAGCAATAGGTACAAATACCTCATCGTAATCTACACCTTCCTTTTGAGAGAAGCCTCGAGCAACAAAGAGAGCCGTGAACTTTTCTGCACTTCCATCAGCGCCATGCTTGATTTTGTAGAGCCACTTAGAGGTGACAACCGATTTGTTCTTGGGTCTAGGGACCACATCCCAGACATCATTCTTCATAATTGACTCGTATTCTTCATTCATAGCATCCTTCCATACTTGATGCTTCATGACTTCTTCGATTGATGAAGGCTCATTTTGAATGATAGTGCCCATGGCGGTCAAATATCCTTTATACATGTTTGGCTTCTTGCTTTCACGGAAAGTCCCCCTTGGTTCAATGTGTGTCTCGACATCTTCGAGAGTCTCCCTAAGCCATGAGGGTCTCCTTTTCGAGGAGGAGAGCTCATGAGGAAGAGGATCAATAGGATCCATAGGTTCATCAACATCAGGCATCGTTTTGTCTTCTTTTGCACCCTGATTTCCGGTGTCAGTTTCATTGTCCTTCCTTAGGATAGGAAGGTTGTTGATCTTCCTGAGAGCCATATCTTCGTCGAAGGTGACATTATGACTTATCTCAACTTCATTTTGACCAGCCACATAAATTCTATATCCCTTCGAATTTTTCCTAGATGCACCCAATTTGCTTCTTTTCTCTTTTGACACATGAAAATATATGGAACTTCCAAAAATTTGAAAATGAGAGACATCAAGTTTCTTACTAGTGAACATTTCTTCGGGAGTCTTGGACTCCATTGCTTGATGAGGGCATCGGTTTTGAACATACACGGCGATATTTGCAACTTCAGCCCATAGAACTTTGGAAGGCCTTGATCATGAAGCATGGCACGAACTGCTTCTACAATAGAGCGATTCTTTCTTTCAACCACACCATTCTGCTCAGGAGTGTATGGCATTGTAGTCTCCCTCTTAATGCGATCTTCTCTGCAATAATATTAGAATTCATTGGATTCTTACTAGGTCCCATTATCAGTCCTCAATATCTTGATTTTCTTGTTGGATTGGTTTTCGATCAAGGCTTTTAAGTGTCAGAACCAGGTGAACACTTCATCCTTCTTCTTCAAGAAGTAGATCCAAGTCTTGTGAGAATAATCATCCATAAAGGTGAGATAATATAAGTATCGTCACAAAGAGTTTACAGGCATCATACCAGATATGTCTGAGTGGATCAATTGCAATATATCTGTGGTCTTGCTATTACTTGAGGGGAATGGTCCCCTTGTAAGTTTTCCTTCGACACATCCCGAACATATGCCTTCATGCTCTACTTTGAACTCGGGCATACCTGTCACGCTCTGTCTCACATCGGGTAGGACCTTATAATGAAGATGGCAAACCTCCGGTGCCATAGTTCAGATTGTAGAGATGTGTCACAAGACATGGCTCCCAATGGACTTCCTCCAACTTGATACAAAGTGTCAACCTTGAACCCAAGAGTAAAAAAATCTTTAAAATTTCTTTTCCAAACACGTACCTTTCCATCGATGAATGCCACCTTGAATCCTTTGTCCTCCATGGCTGAAATGGACACCAGGTTCTTCTTGAGATCAGGTACATATTGTACTTCTTGCAAATGAATAGTGTTACCTTGATTCAATTGAAGGGTAACATTCCCTACTCCCTTCACGGGATAGGTGGCATCGTCTCCAAGGATGATCTCCAAGTTTGTCTACTTTTCTATCAGATTAGAGAGGGCTTCCTTGTATTTGGTGAAGTTCCTTGAGGCACCACTCTCAATCAACCAATTTCCCAAAGTGTCCGGAGGAAAGGCAGTGGAGAGGGCCGATATAAGATAATACTCTTTTTGTTTATTGTTAACAACATTTGATTCTTCATACTTGGAGTTCCTTGATTTCTTGGAGGGTCGACCATTTCCTTGATGTCCCGCATTCCTTTTCCTTTGCCATTGGACCTGCCATTCCTTTGATCGTTGTTGTTGAAGTTGCCCTTGGAATGATTGTGATCATCATCATGCGATGTGTCCCTTCTATTTGGACAATCCCTTACATAGTGGCCAAACTTATTGCAAACAAAGCACCTGCCCTTCCTTCCTCCCTTAGATCCAGGCTTTCCATGGAAATGACCTTTAGACCCTACATCATTTCTCCTTTTAGCATGAGCAGAGAATGTAGTGGGGTTGCTTCTATTAGAAGGCATTTCTTGCTCCACCATTCTTGTTTCTTCTTGAATGCATCTCGACATCAATTCTTCAAACCATGGAATTCGCTCATTGTTGAGGACGATGGTTCTAAATACATACCACTCAGGTGGGAGTCCTCCAAGGGTGGTGAGAGTAAGTTCCTTGTCAAGAATGACTTCTCCAATCGAGAGTAGATCATTCTTGATCTCAGTAATCCTCAACAAATAGGATTGAATATCCTCGCCCTTGCCCTTCCTAATATCCTTCAACTTATTCTTGAGAAATAGAATTTGATTAGCATTACTAACCTTGAACATGCCGACCAACCTGTCGTAGATCTCCTTGGAGGTCTTTAATTCGGAATCCCAGATAATCTTCTTTGCTTTGACTTCATCCCTATTGTACTTGGTCTTCGTAGTAGTCGGTGCATTTGAAGGAGGTTCAGGGATTTTACCCTACACATAGTCCATCACTTCTTCTTCTTCCAAGGTCAAACCAAGAGACATCTTCCATCCATGATAGTCAGATTTATCATGGAGCTTGTCTTCAGCCGGGAAGTAGGATGAGGAACCCATTGAACCTTTTGTCCTTGTCCAACTGTGTTTGGCGATTTCTCTTTCACTCTTGCTTGGGCCTTGTCTTCACCTCAGCTCTAATCCCATGTTAATTTTAGGCAACAATGGCATGTTCTATGCTTTAGAGAATTTTACTTCAATTTCTTTATTAGCCCAATATCAATATTCAGATTAGCAATCACATCAACATGATAGTAAAATTCAGATAGAGCATAAACATAAATAGTTAAGTCAAGCCAAGACAAGAGGACACAAGATGTGACACCAACCAGGGACAAACCCCAATGTGGGGAAACCTTTGATCAAATCTTCTTTTAGTCTTCAATAGTTCAACAGAGAGAGACAATATAATTCACAAATCTGATAATTTATAACAGCAGGAAAAGAGCCTTAACCAGACAAGTCAACGCTAGTCAACGAGGCAGATTTGACCCTCAGCAAATCAGTCAACTTTGGCCTCCAAACAGAAAGATAAAACAACCCTCAAAATAGTCAAATTCAGGCCAATCAAAGTCTCGTCAAACAGCCCACCTGCGGTCAACCCTAGCTGCAATCAACACTAGTCAACAGTCAACGTTTAGCCTCAATTTCTGTGCCCATAAATGCGACTTGCCCTAACAGAAATAACCCTCACAAAAACGCAGTCAAAGGAGGTCAACGCATGCTGGTCAATGCTTGGTCAAACTGTCGAGAAATTCGGTCTCTTGAAATTTCAGCCTCCTGAAATTTCTCTCCTGAAATTTCGCTCTCTTGAAATTTCGGCCTCCTGAAATTTCGACTTCCTAAAATTTTGGACGTGTGGAGAGAGAGAGGCCCAGTAATCTGTACCCAATCAATGAGGAGAGAGAGAGAGAGAAGTGTGAAGATGAGTGTGTCCAAATGAGGCTAAGTCACCTTCTATTTATATGCAACGTTGAGGATGAAAAGGCGTGACTGTTGGGCTTCTGAGCCTACATAAGTTTGCTGGCCGACCTTGACAATTTGACCATAATCAAAATAAATTCATAACTTCATTTGTACATGTCAGAATCAGATGATCTTTAGATCAATCCTACACCTATCAGAGAGAGGAATCCAAGAAAAATATCAGTTTTCATAAATAAGATGACCCATGTGGAGTTTGGCCCTAGTTGCCAATTTTAACACTTACAGTAGCAAGCCCAAGTTCCATTTTCCTTATTATACTCATCATTCTCGAGATTAATAAAATGGCTTAGTTATTCTGTTTATTTTCTATGGTGTTTTAATTTGGGTGCTTGGATTTTAATTTTAATTGTTGTTCCTAGTTCATAATTTTGGTATTTACTTTTATTTTCCAATTAGGAATATTACAATGGTATCAGAGCCATGATCTTGGCCAAGCTGTGGGCCTTAAACCAAGTGATGACAAGGCCAAAATAAAAAGCTAAGAAATCATGGGATATACAGAAAGATTAAAATCAAAGAACATGGCAGTAACCTTGAATGAGGTGATTAGGATATAACAAATGATGATTGATGTGGGGGAGTAGCTGATTCACACGACAATTGGGAATCAAGACCATTCTCAATCATATAACAAATCCACTATGCCCAAAATTATGGATAATGCATCAAGATGGCAAGACATGATTGCAAGTGATGTGGAGTCACTGGCCGCAAATTGGAGGGCATACCAATCATTGGGACATGGCATTGAGGCGTCCCTATTTTTTTGGGAGTTTTGTGAACTAAGAGATGTACACAAATCAATGGGAATTTAGTAGAATTATGCAGGGATGATGAGGAGGATCAAGGAAGAAAATGAAAAGGCAATTGAAGGGGCCATGGTTGGCAAGGAGACAGTTGAGCATACGCCCGTTGATGAGATGCCGACAGTTGATGAGGTACCCAGTGTTGTGACCGAGTTTTCAGGTGACAGCAGTGCACCACTAGTTGATGAGGTGTTGAGAGACATCTCCACCGTTGATGAGGAGCCGATAGGTATAGAGGCATCCAGGTCTATGACAGAGCTTCAAGATGAAAACCACCTACAACTGACTAGTGAGCATGTCATGCATGTTGGGTTGTCTATGTTGGAACAGTTGGAGGCTCATATTGAGCCCATGATGGAGGAGGACAAGCAATCATCTTTTGGGCCAGCTACTGATTTAAAGTAGACAGATGCATAGACTGTCAGTAGAGCTACAGTACATCCAAACAATGGCTCTCTTTGGGCTCATATAGCTCATATAGATGGGGCTTGCGACATTCCTAGGATACCTTTGCACAACGGAGAGAGAGATGCAGAGTCACCTCGACAGATTTTATGTGTCGACCAGGATGGTGAGATGAGGCAACATGAGCTGCGTAGGGTGCAACACTTGCAGGATGAAGGGCTTGTTCTATATGCAGGAGTTCATGAATTCAATCCCTCTCTTGGGGTTGGATGGCGAGACATTCTGAGTTGGTACCCAGTGGAGTGGGCTAGACTCATGGAGATGGTCATAGGATGGAGTAAAGCTTCGTGGGAGCTCTCAGACACTAAGGGTACTGGAGGCCCACGTTGGCATTGGGATCCACGTGGGGCTTCCTTTCTAATATTAGACATGTGGGATGGCTATGGCATTGATGAGGTAATCGACCTAATGATTGAACACATGCATTCCTTATGGGAGTTCCAGTCGGAATTAGTGGCCACGCGGTTTGAGAGCAGGTTCCATGGGTTGTTTTGGCATGTTGGCTGTGCATGGGGTCGTAAGATGATTAACATTCTTTGGCACGAGCTGGTTGGAGGAGGCATCATGGATAGGTCGCCGGACGAGGCATTGTATGGAGACGATGTTCTCCCATTGAGGTATTGGGCACAGGAGTTGACGAGGATTGACACAACAAAGATATCCCCTCTAGCAGGAGTGGAGTTAGGCCACTTAGATCTACTGGGACGAATGAGGAGATATGACACATGTCATGGTGGGCTCACTAGCAAAGTGGCAGATACTTTTGCACATGCAGGATACTGTGTGTTACAGGGTGGTACGACAGTAGGCAGTAGTACACAGGATTGCACAAAGTTATGTTGCAGGGTCCAGTGTTATATAGAGGGATGCAAACTAATGTGTACAGACGTAATTTTAGGCCATAGCATCTAGTGGTATGCAAGGCTATGCAACGAGGAGCAGTGGCTTGCAGAGGAGCACAGAGGTGCGTGGTGGTGTGTGGTCGCATGTTAGTTTACACTATGGAGTAGGAGGAGTGACTCGCATCACATTGAGTACTCGTAGGGAGTGTCAGGTACAGTGACACTGACAAAACACGAGATGATGCAGGATGGAGCAGCAATAGAAATGAGTATCTAGTAGTGTATAGGGGGTAGGCCGCGATGTTCAGTGGTATGCCGAGGAGTACAGGGATGCTCGGTGGTATGCAGGGGCGTATGGTTCTGCATAGCGGGGTCTTGGAGGGTTGCCTCCAGGGATACTTATGGATGGAGACATAGGGCATACCTTTGGGTGTAGTTCACTTGGGATCGATAGGGACATAAATGTGCAATACTCAATGGTATCCATGGGGACTCACATGCCTGTCCTTCTACATCACTTACATGCACAGATAATTTGGTTGTCGTCTTTTGACACTCTGGGCATGAGTAGCAAGGGACAAGGAGCTCACCCGAGATATTTGGATGACACTCAACACACTAGGGGAGAGACCTCTTAGTGGTGGCATTGTGTTGGTGTGCAAGTTGACAACCATAGGTTAGGGGATGAGGTGATCATCTACAGGGGTGGTATATTGTTCATCATTGAGCCTATGCCCGAGGACCTGGTCACAAGGGAGACATGTGTCACTGTTTCCACAGGGCATGTTTGGACCATGCATGAGTAGAGGATACCGTGTACGACTGAGGCTGTTTTCTAGTACGTGTTTGGGCTCCAAACATTGTATTGGCACATTATCGAGAGGGTGGGTCACAGACTTAGTGGTGATGGTTGGCAGGAGTAGGATGGATCCGCATAAATTGAGTCGATTGCGAGTATCAGATACCGATCTATTTGTTGCATTCAGGGAGTAGCTATTTGGCACATATGGTTTCTAACGATCATTAGTACTACGCAGTGGCAGGCACAAGGCAGTTTAGCATGCATCAAATTAGTTCATGATATATGGAGCCTATATATTGATTGCATGCAAGAACTAGAGACGAGGCATGGATGGATTCCAACAGTAGTCAGAGCTATGTCGCAGCAGGTTTGGCTATGGGATCCAGGGATTCAGTTGGTTGATAGATCACTCTATCTCTTGATGAGGGGAGTCATGGCAGAGAGGGATCTAGCTCACTCTTGGGTTGATACATGGGGGTTCACAGAGGCTTTCATCGAAAGATGAGGTAGGATTTCCCTATTGTTGCACAAGTTCGAGTTATCCTTGGATGGATAGGCTTTGGCATCATAGAGATGCCTAGGCACGCTGTATTTGGCCTTTATTAGTATTTCACCATCAGGTTCCATGAGAGGAGGATATGGTATGTGCACAATTGGTAGTCAAATGTAATCAGAGTGGCGTAGCATCGACATGGTGGCATCTTTTTAAGATTAGCATGGGACCCTGGTATCGAGGGATTCATTTTGATAGGATGGTGTACAGATTCAGGGTGACTCAGTGGCACATTTGGGACCTCGATACTGTTGCAGTTATAGTTTGTGTCAACGGAGAGAGGGAGTGCTTGTTTGAGCATTGCTTGAGGACAAGCAATTTTTGCGGGGAGAACTGTAATATCCCCAATTTTGTAAGCATGGGGGTCGCTAAGGAATTTTGCCCAATTTTAGTAATATTAATTAAAAAGGGGCAAATATTATTGGAGAAAGGTGGCTAGTATTATTTTATTGGAGAATAGAGGCAAATTATTATTTTATTAAATGGCAGCAAAAGTAACTTAGTGGAAAATGGCTCTCACTGAAGAAATAATATTATAAAAGGAGTCTAGAGGCATGAGGAGAAATTATAAAAGGAGGATGGAGTCATTTTGTGGATTATCTTTTGACTATTACACTTCATATTTCATCTTCTCTTGGAGCTATTTAGCACAAGGGCCAAAGTGCTTCTTCGCACCAGGAATTCCAAGCAGAATTCCACTCTCATTTCAGAGATCTTTGAGTGTCTCCCTAGTGAGGAAATTCAAGGAGCTCAATTCAAAGCTTCCATTGGACATCATTGTAGGAGTTTATTCAGTAGTCTGTTTTTCTTGGGTGCAAAGGTATTTTGTGGAGCACATTTTAGGAGCAAGCGTAGGTTAGAGGCTCCTAGATTTTGTAGGGAATTTTCTTATTGTTAGACCGAAGTTGGATAGTGATTTGTTGAGCTAGATTGGAGGCTATTACTTGGGTTGATTTTTTTATCTTTTGGAAAGGGCGCAAAAGCTAATGCCAAATGCTATGCACGGGTTTAGAGAAGTGGAATTGGGAGAGATAAGGGCTAGAGATAGAAGGTATTTCTCAATAGAGAATTTAGCCAGAGTTGGGAGAAATTTTCCATGGTAGATTTGGGCATAATTCAGCAGTATCAAAACTGTGGTGCGTTTTCTAGCCAGATTGGACAATTCACACTTGTTAGGGGTCATCAAGGGTTTGTGGATTTAACCCAATGTTGCACGAAGTGCCCCCCCCCCATGGTTCCAAGCCCCGAAGCGCGTCCCGTATGGAAGCGCCTAGGAAGATTGGTCGGAAGCGCACTTCCGAAATTCGGAAGCGCCGCTTCCGAATTTTTTGCCGCTTCCTGGAAATTTGGAAGCGTGGTACGGAAGCGTCGAAGCATGCTTCGTACGGCGCTTCGGGCATCGGAAGCGTGGCGGTTCGGAGGAGGAAGCGCACGCTTCCCGTACGCTTCCAGAAAAGCTTCCGGAAAAGCATTTAGAAAATCGTTTTTTTTTTCAATTTCTTTTTTTAATTTTAGATGAGTTTGCTTGTTGGGGGTGGATCCACCTTGGGTTAGGGTGACGAATGAAGGCAAAAAAAAAATATAAATATAGCAGATGCTCCCTTATGGTAATGTTAAATTCTTAAAGTAAAAGTGACATTCTCCTTTATTTTTCATTTTCATCCTTTTACTTAAATTTTTAACATTACCATGAAATGACTCAGGATGTTTGAGAGTGGTTCCAGCCTCATTGGACTTCATATGGAGAAAATAGAATTTCATATCCT
>APFE030186342.1:8514-26320 GCA_000404065.3 Pinus taeda | reverse complement strand
ATATATATATAGCAGACGCTTCTGTGGACGCTTCGCTTCCTAGATTTTTGGAAAATGACGCTTTGGCATCCCCGCTTCCAAAAAACACTTCCGCTTTGCTTCCGCTTCGTGCAACATTGATTTAACCCAAACCCTTTATGGGTTTTCGTGGGTTTATTGAGAGGAGACTTCGGCTAATTTTACAGAATTTTCCAAGCGACATTCGGCCCCAAAATCCTCATTCTTATAGCAGCGCGTATTGCTTATCAACTAGTAAATTTGCATCACTTTGTGGGTTCAGTTTTGGTTTGGAGTTGGGCCAAACCCTTTCTGGGTATTTTTGGGTATGAGGAGTGGAGCCCGTGGCTGCAATTTCAGGGTGATCTAGGCATTCTTCAGAGTAGAATCTTTAGTCCCATTCTAGCAACAACTACAGTAATTTCTTGGGTAGTTTGCGGCTCCAGTTTGGGCCAGTATTTCCTCCAGATTAGAGTTGTCTCACCTAGGTTTTGCATAGCTTGCAATAGAAAGCCCAGGTTCAATTTTCCTTACTCATTGCACTCATCATTCTCGAGATTAATAAAATGGCTCGGTTATTCTGCTTATTTTCTATGGTGTTTTGATTTGGGTGCTTGGATTTTAAATTTTAATTGTTGTTCCTAGTTCATTCTTTTCGTATTTAAAATTATTTTCCAATTAGTTATTTTACACGGCCTGCCCCAAGACACGTGAATTTTCGATTGCGGAAACAACTATATATTGGCACTGATCCTCCATCATTTTGGTGCGACAATTCAACCTCCTTCTGTGGTGGATACTCAGCCTAACTCAATGATAGAACTTAGTGATTTTATGTGGTGGCTCGGCATACTTAGCTCTGTCTCTATAGTAGCTCGCACTCTGTGATGGCTTGCACTTTACTGTGGTTTGCACATCCTTTTGACGCTCGCGTTTATTTATTTGTAGTGAGGCTCCGACATTGACTTGTTGTGGAATTGTAGTGAGGCTTTCGTAGATGAGCAGATAGCAGAAATTCTTACCAAGCCTTTGCCGAAAGGGAAGTTCTTGGTCTTCAGAGAGTAGCCTGGACTGGTGGATGTGACCCTCCCAGGAAAGGGTCATGGCTGATTGAGAACACTAAGCTATGCTCTTCCCCCTTGTCTGGGATCCTAGGGAGAGGAATTGATCCAAAGAACTCCTGGGGTTAAGGAAACTCGTGGACAATAGGTGTGTCTATTCCTTACCTCATGGTAAGTGTGTATCTCCCCTATTGTTGTTGGAGGGTTGTGTTTGATCCTTACTAGAAATGGTAAGCGTGTATCTCCCCCTACTGAGTATACCCTAGTATGCATCCTACCCACAAGTTAGGCTTGTAGGGATTGCCACCCATCTTGTCAATAGGTAAGGAGACTTGGGTGTGGCTGATCCTTACCTCTCATGGTAAGTGTGTATCTCCCCCAAGTGCCTGGGGCATGTCAGATCCTTACTTCTCACGGTAAGTGTGTATCTCCCTAAAGGTAGTGGATGCAGGTGTTCTAGCACTTGATTCTTGAGGGTCAAGGTGGGAATATTAGCGGACAATAGAATAGAGTGTGATCGTTACCTCTCATGGTAAGTGGTATCTTGCCTATTGTCGATCGGATATATAGGGTGGCAGATTAATCTCCCCTATTATCCATGGATATAGGGTAGAAGCCAGAGCTCCTCTATGATGATTCTTCTTTTTTAGATAGAGACATCATTGTTCAATTGATGATCAAAGGAGAGACAAGTTGAGACGTGATGTGATGAGATGGATGTCTTGTTGATGCATCTGAGATGAAGGTCATGCAACTTGACCTGGAATCCAGTAGGGTTTGGAGGATCTAATCAATCTCCCCTACCATCGGTTGTGGATTGTTCTTCTTCTATGAGACGAGATGAGACGTCCGAGATGATATTTATGATGCAAATGTAAATTCCTCCCTAACTAAGAGGGAGGGTTGAGATTTGGGCAGCTATGGGATGAATTCCCTCATAGAAACCCTAAGACCCCAAGAGGAAATCCCATCTCTCCCCAAAAGGAAATTCACATTGGTTAAAGAAATATTATTATTATTATTAATGTGTGGGCTTTCCTCCTTAATAAGAAAACCCTACTTGGGATCCTCCTCCTCTTTTGTAGCTGCTACCTCCTTCACTACCCCCTCTTACCAATCAAGAGTCAATTCCATGACAAGCCTCTCGGACTCAACCCTCCATGCAACAGTGGTGTCAATCCCATCCAATGAGATGGTCTCCATGTCAGGTGTCTTCTGAAGTTGCCTCACCCACAATAGAAGATTGTAGTAGATGTAGGCCATGTCGTTAAGGCATTGGGACTCCAACTTTTATGAGGGCAATAAATTATAAATTAATAGTTATAAAATAATAAATTATAAATCTTTTTCCCAAGGAAATATCTGGGTAGATCCACATAAAGAGATCACTTCTTGCCAACTTATTAGCGGAGCCCAACCCTAAGGGCGTTGAGAAGAATTTACCTTATGACCTCCCATTAGTGAGGTCATTTAGCGATGAGAATTTGACCAATTGAGCTAACCCTCAAGGCTCAATTTTAAAATTTTTTATTATTTAATGAATTCAAAAAAAAAAATCATTATTGGCGATTTTTTCACAATTTTTTGATGATTTTACGATTTTATCGCAATTTTTTCAATTTGAAAAAATCTTGGCGATTTTTTCATTTTGGAAACGATAACATTGACAGATTAAATCGCCACGTGAAAAAATTGGGAAAACTGCAATTTCCACAATGTTGGCTGCAAGAAAGTTATTGTGTAGCTAGCCTATGGTTGGGTGGAGAGTGGAAGCCCCTCCTTCAATTGCCAACTAGTTTAAGATATACAAATAAGTATATTACATTGCATTTTAAAATCATGAACTGTGATGTTGAATGTTATGCTTATGAGTAGTATGAGATCTTGTATGTCTATGATTTTTAATCAATGTTTGGATTGTGCGATTTAATATTTAATTCATGATTGATGTGAGAAATTGTGCATTATGCTCTCTTATTTGACAACAATGGCTTATGAATATTGCAGCTCTGTTTGTCCAAAAGGTTAGTAGTGTCTGATAGATGGATAGAAACCCTTCTTGTATAGTTATGAGAATTTGTGTATTCATGCTTAGTTAATTGATGATCATAGCCCTCTAAACAAGTTTAACAAGATTGCAAGTTGTGAAAGAAAGCAACGGTAGTTGATTAAATGTTTCATTGAATCGATGGAATAATCATCTTTGAAATAACATGTTTTCCATGTGAAATCCGGTGAAATGTATGCATGGATTAATTAATAATCCTTTTAATTAAGATGCTTAATCAATATTTTAAACGATACCGTCCTAGGGAAATGATACCGGGGAAGGTGCCCCAAGGGAAACACAGTACCAGGAAAATGGTAAAGAGGAAGTGATCCCAGGGAGTATGGTACCAGGGATATCTCAAGGAATATGGTACTACCGAGGAAGAATGGTACCTAGGGAAGATATCCTGGGGAGTATGTTACTGAGGAAGCATGGTACTTGGGGAAGAGACCTCAGGGAGTATGGTACCAGGGAAGCATGGTACCAGGGGAAGTGATCCTGGGAACATGGTACCAGTGAGAGAGATCCCATGGAAAATTAGTACTAGGAACCACAAGAACTAAAATATTAGGAATATATGTTGACGCTAGTATGTCATTAAATTGCGAAAAATTCTTAAAACTAGAAATAAAGGATTTTTTTTTCTTCGGAAAATCACTTTTAATCTTGAGCACTAATCATAATTAATTAAATTGATAATTATGATTAGTACTAATCTTAAGTGGTTAGCATGATACCGGATACCGAAAGATTTACCAATAAAGTGTTTGATAGAATGGCTAGTATTTGATATGACATGACTGCCATGTGGACCCACACGTGGCGGTGGTATGGCACCATGTGGGTACCACTTACATCCCTCTCGATGACATGGCTTCTTTAATGGACTAAAGTTCTGAGAGGCATAACTTTTTACCTAGAATTCAGATAGAGGTAAAATTTATATTGTTGGAAAGCTCTTGATGAGCCAAACAAAATGGTGGCATTAGTTTTAGGTTTCAAAACCATTGAAGAAAAGAGGTTATCTTCATAACAGACCTTGGAGATCAAGTCAAAAGGGTAGCACTCCCACAACTTGAGATGGTTTAAAGGGGTGAGAGGTGTTACAAAGTGCTATCAGAACCTAGGTTCAACATTGGAATTGAAGGGGCTCAAACATAGAGAGTGGAATTTGAGCTTATAAGGATGGAAAAATTGATTTGTTAAATGAATGCTCAGATAAACAGTGGTTGGTGTGATCACTAACTTTGATGGAATTTTATTTGTCTTTTTGTTTTTTGAAGTATATAACTAACATGGGTTTTGGTTGTGTGAACAACTTGAGGTCAACAAGCTTGGTGTTGGCATACCAAGGCCATGATTAATATGTTTATAATTGATTTCGCTGGCAGTTGTGTGTGTGCGACAATATATAAGAAGGCATAATCTACAACAAAAAATAGAGGAATGGGCAACAAAATGGCACAATACAACATGGGCATAACCTTTCCTAACCAGGAAGTGCTGATTTTCTTAGTGCAATTAGGGTTAGCACAATATTTCTGAAATTTTGATAATTACTCTTGATGTAGATCTTTTAAATTATTCCAATATATCATTAAACAATTATACTTTAGAAATTCAAACATAAAGAACAATAGAACAATAGAGATCACAATACACAAAAGAAGAGAAGATTTACCCTAGGAAAACCCACCAAGGGAAAAACCCATCAATCTTTCTCAATAGAGAAATTCTTCTTGTTCAATGAAAGACACACCTAGACCTGTGGCCAAACCTAGTCTTCTCCTCAAAGTCAAGTCACCCAATTTGATCCTACAATTTGTTCTACTTGCCTGACCTTGAATTTTGGCGCTCCTGCAATTACCAGTTTGACAATAATTTCGGCCTTTCAACAATTGCCCTAGTTACCCAGAAAGTTTCGCCCCCCTACAATAGAATGCCTAGAAAACTGCGAATCACAGAGAGAGCGTAGAGTCCACAGGTGCGAGTTGCAAGAAAGAGAAAAGAGAGATTCAGGCCTTCTTCATCCTGCTTCATCCTTCTTGTCCTTCACTGCTTGCCCAAAACTTGTCTTGTATGTGAGAGATCAAATGCCCAAGTGGAGGAGGAGGTGCTGCCTTTATATAGTGATCTGTCTAGGTCGAATGGGTGCCTTTTGGAGCCAGGGCTGACTTGATTTGGAGGGAAGTTGACTTGTCACTTTTGGTGCCAAAAATTACATTTCAAAAATTCAAATTTTCATCTTTAAAAAGTCTCAATGGGACTTTGGTTCAAAACAAATTTTCCTTTGACTCAAGCATTTATAAATATGCTTTACAATGATGAATACAATTACATCAAGTGACCAAATATACATTATGAAGACCGACCATAGTTACAAATTCAATACTCCCTCTTAACTAGGGAGGTATTCGTAATTATTGCCATAGGTGTTCTCAAATTGAACAAGTTTCTATAAAGAAGAAGGTTATCTACCATCATCTATCATCAACATTCTCTAGTGGCCATATCTAGGGTGGTGCCAAACCTATGGTAATGTCATCAACATATCAAGACTCACTCCTCTAGAGTGATCAATCCCCAAATCCCATGGCCTCTTCCTAGGCCAAAATGTTGAGACCCTCAACTAGAAAGCACTCACTAACCCTTCCTAGTGAACACTCCAGGCCAAGGCATTCCTCAACCCCTTCCTGGTTGGTGATTGGGTCTAGATGTTGAAAGTACCTCACTCCACCCTATCTGGTGTGTGATCAAGGTCCAACACCTCATTCCACCCTTCCAGGTGTGTGATCAGGGTCCAGATGTTGAAGGACCTCACTCCACCATGCCTGATGTGTGATAAGGGTCTAGGACCTCACTCCACCATTCCTCGTGTGTGATCAGGGTCCTCCTCCAAGAAAAAAACACTCAATCGTTCTTGTTGAGCACTCTAGGTCCCTTGGAACTGTTCTCCCTATCGTGAGAATATCCATCCATGTTGCAGACATATCAGCACTCTCTCTGAACAAGAGGGGTAATCTCCACAAGCCCCAACTTGTCCCTGAAGTAAACGAACTTGTCTCTCGACGACAATTTTGTTAATTATCAATTGTCTGCCCATTAGTGGAGATGTATTCGAGCCTTATTGCTCTCCTCTGCACAATGTCATCGATGTAGTGGTACTTGCTCTTAATATGCTTTGACCTATCATGGAACACGAGATTCTCTGAAAGTTGCACACAACTTTGATTATCGCAGTGTATCACCATTGGTTCCAACTCTTGGCCAAAAAATGTTGCAAACAACTTTCAGAGCCATACTTCTTTTGTACAAGCCTCGTTGTCTGTGATGTACTCTATTTTAGCAATGTTGAGTGCAATCGACCTCTACTTCCTACTGAAACATACTCTCAAGGTACTCTTCCTATTTCCAAAACTTCCTGCACAATCAACATCTGTATATCCCTGAAGTTGTACATCCTTGTTTGCAACAAATATCAAGCCATAATTAACTATACCATGAAAATATCTCAAAATGTGTTTTACTGCAATCCAATGCTCATGTCTCGGTTCAACTTGGAACTGGCTCAATGTGTTCACAACACCTGTTGTTAACCAAATATATCAATGAACCAATCAGTCGTTGGTACATAGATGAATTTACCAATCTGGAGTCAGAGCCTCTTAAATTTTTCAAGTTAGTCACCATCGATTTGCAATCCATCATACCAAATCTCTGAAGGATCTCTAACACATACTTTCCTTGACCAAGGAAGACTTCACCAGGTTTCTGCCATGCTTCTAATCCCAAGTAATAGTGCATCAACTCAATGTCCTTCATATCGAACTCATATGCCAACTGCTTCTTGCACTGAATAATAAGACGCTCAACACCTATCATAAACAAGTCATCAACATATAATAATAAGATCATATGTGCAATTTTCACAAACTTAAAGTACAGGTTTGGATCAACATTGCTCTTGTTAAATCCCAGTCTCGTCATATATCTGTCAATACAAGCATACCAAGCTCTTGGAGCTTGCTTGAGTCCATACAAGGCCTTCTTCAACTTGCAAACATGAGATTCCTTTCCATATACCTCAAAGCCTTGAGATTGCTCTATATACACCTCTTCCTCAATTACACCATTGAGGAAAACAGTCTTCACATCCATTTGGTGTAGTTTCCATCCCAATGAAGCAACAAGAGAAATGATGGATCTAATAGAGGTGTGCCTGACAACTGGAGCAAAGGTCTCATCATAGTCTTCTCTCTCTTTCTAGGAGAACCCTCTAGCCACGAACCGTGCCCTGTATTGGTCAATACTACCATCTGTAGCATGCTTGATCTTGTATATCCACTTGGAAGTCATTACTAACTTCCGTTCAAGCCTTGGCATAATCTCCCAGACATCATTCTTCATGATCGATTGGTCTTCATTCATTGCTTCCTTCCACACCTGCTGGCTTAGCTGCTTCTTCATATGTGGAAGGTTTTGCATCAATAAGTTTTGTCATGAGAGCTACATAGCTAGAAAACCTCTTGGGTTTCTTAACTTCTCTAGATGTGCCATTAGAAGTTGCATGCCCTTTTGCCCCTTCTAATGCAAATCTAAGCCATGTCGGTCTCTTCTCGATCTCTGGAACTATGACTGGTTTTGCTGGCTCTTAAGGCCTTTCTGTCCTTCCAGTACATTCTGTAGAACTTGAATGTTCCTCCCTTGAGGCCTCTTGCTTTACTTCATCCAAGGAATCCATGGAGACTTCCTTAGACTTCCAATATGTCACTTTTTCAATGAAGGTGACATCTCGGCTGACCTCAATCTTTCGTTTCTCTAGAATGTATATTTTGTAGGCCTTTGATGATTCGTTGTAACTAACAAATATGCCTTTCTTTCCTGAAGGCTTCAGCTTGTTCCTCTTATCCTTAGGAACATAAATATATATAGGACAATCAAAGATTCTCAAAGATTCTCTTATCCTTTTAGAGAATGCTTCTTCAAGAGTCATACCTTCCAAAACCTCATGAGCACTTATATTTTGAATGTGCACAGCTGTCTACGATGCCTCCCCCAATAAGAACAATGGCAAGTTCAAATCATGCATCATGGCCTTGATAGATCCTTCAATGGACCTATTCTTTTGTTTTTCTACACTATTTTGTTGTGGATTATAGGGGGCAATTAGCTCCCACTTAATCCTAACTTGCTTGCAGAAAGCAACAAGCTCCTTCAAGGTGTATTCTCCTCCATTGTCAGATCTCAATATCTTGATCTTCCTACCTGTCAAGTTTTCCACTTCAGCTTTGAATTCCAAGAACTCATCCTTAGTCTTCAAGAGATATATCCATGTCTTACACGAGCACTCATCAATAAATGACACATAGTACAATAAACCACCAAGTGATTTCACAAGTATTGGACCACACACATCAGAATGAATGAAATCTAAAGCTTCCTTAGATCTGTTATCACTGTTTGGAAATGGTTTCTTGATGTTCTTCCCAAGACCATAACCTTTGCATACACCATTGTTCTTTATCTACAGTTCAAGAAGCCTTGACACAATTTGACTCAACTCAGGCAATGATCTAAAACAAAGATGTCCATATCTTTTGTGCCATAACTCACTTAGATTTATCTCATCATGTAGTAGTGCTTGATCTAGTTGACTCACAAGTCTATATAGTCTTCCATTACAAACCCCAATAACCCTAACGTCATCTATACTAGAGCCCTTGGATCAAACGAGTACTTTGCTATCCACAAAAGCAACTCTATCTCCTTTATCTTCCAAACAAGAAACATAGACAAGATTCTTTTTCAAACTTGGTACATAGAGAACATTGCTAAGATGTACATTGTTACCAGATTCTAGCTCTATGGATGCCTTTCCAACTCCTTTGACTGCATAGCTATTATTGTATCCCAGTTCAACCCTTTGAGACAACTTCCTTTCTATCATGCTTGAAAGATTCCCACGATCTCTAGTCATATGTCTTGATGCTCCACTATCTACCAGCCACATGTGGTCATCATCTGTAAAGGAACCTACCAAAGTAGAAAAGTAAAAGAATTCCTTGCCACCTTTGGTCTTCTTTGGTTTTTCATCTTCAACATCTGTTGCGGAAGCATGTTGTTTCCCTTTTCTCTTCTTTTTATTGGCCATATTAGGATAATCTCTCTTGAAATGTCCATATTCTTGACAACCTTAACATTGGATCTTTGATAAGTCTTTCTTCTTCTTATGGGAGGAAGAAGATCCATTTCCTGACTTCTTGTGAGGTCCAAACATCTTCTTTCCCTTGTTCTTGGAGTGAGTTACAAGGGATAGAACTTCCTCACCTTGACGATCTCTAGTCATCAATCTTGATTCTTCTTGAGCACAGGATGTCCATAGATGGTCAAATGTAGGAGCTTCCTTCCAACTGCTTATACTTGCTGCAAATGCATACCATGATCTAGGAAGACCACTGAGTGTTGTAATGATTAGTTCTTGATCTGGAATGAATTCACCAATTGCTTGAATCTAATCTCTTATTTGTGAAATCATTACGAAGTAGGAAGCCATGATGTCGTCAATGGTCATCCTTGTATTTCAAAGTTCATTCTTCAAGCTCATTGTTTTACCAACATTGTTGATAGTGTAGAGATTCATTAGGGCATCGCACATCTTCTTCGAAGTATCAAGTTTTGCAATGTAGGAAACCAAATAATCCCTAATGGAGTGCACTATAAGACTCATAACAATGATGTCATCCTCCTTGAACTTTGCTTTTCCTACTTCATCTTCTGGTTCAACAACCTTTTGTTTCACAATGTCCAAGACTATGTTCTTGGTAAGAAGAATATCTATTCTAACTTTCCAAGCTCTAAATTTAGATGCTCCCTCTAGCTTGCTTTTAGATTTCATAGAGGAAGCCATAGAAACTAATTTACAAGGACTTGAGTAAAATGTTCTCTAGGGTTTTTTCAAGGTGATCTCAATGTTCCTTTCTTCTTTCACCAAAGCTCTGATACCATGTTGATTTTCTTCGTGCAATTAGGGTTTAACACTATTTCTGAAATTTTGATAATTACTTTTGATGTAGATTTTCTTTCAGGTTATTCCAATATATCATTCAATAATTATACTTCAGAAATTCAACCATAAAGAACAATAGAGATCACAATACACAAAAGAAGACAAGATTTACCCTAGGAAAACCCAACGAGGAGAAATCCTATTACCCTTTTTTAATAGACAAATTATTCTTGTTCAATGAGGATATCTCAACTCAAGGATCAACTCTTGTCTGCTGGAGAGATTACATCTAATAGAGAGCTGGTACTAATCACCCTTGGAGGTCTTCCTACAATTTGAGAGACATTTATTACCACTGTTAGAAATAATGACAGGTTTCCTTCATTTGATGAGTTGTTGGGCAGTGCACTCAAGAGGAGACCAGGATGATCTCTAGAGGAAGCATTCAAAAGCATGAACCTGTTGAGAAAAATGGTACCAGGAAAGTGTTTCCTTGGCATTTATCCTTTTGGCCTAGGAAGACATATTAATAACCTTTTTGTCATGTTACATTATGAGTTTTATTAATGTCATGGAGTTAAGTCACTTTATGAGGTGGTACATGTGCTAGGTACCTTATAATAAAGTCACTTTATGTTTTAAATGTGACTTTAGGAAAAAATGTACAAAGTGCTTTTTTATATTAAAGTGAATTTTATGTTTAAAAAGTGATTTTATGAGAGAAAAAAGTGCACAAGGTACAAAACATATTAAAGTGACTAGGAGTTTTATTAAGGGGGACCCCATGAGAAAAGGGGTCAAGAGAGAGAAATGATCTCTACCCTTGATATAATAAGCTGAGATTTAATCTCAGCCATTAGATCTCTAGGGTTAGGTTTCCCCTTATTTAGAGAAGACAAAAGGAAAAGACAAAGGGTCTTCTCATTCTTCTCATTTTATTGAGAAGAGAAAGGAGAGTGTAGGAAGAGCTTAAGTGAGAGAAAGGAGGCAAAGTTTGTTTGTAGGGAAAGGAGGCAGCGCACAACAAAAGTGAAGCCCAGAGTTTGTTTGTAAGGAAAGGAGGCAGCGTACAACAAAAGTGAAGCCTGAAATTTCAGCTAAGCTCAGGCATGAGTCCCGAGAATTTCGGGCAGAGAAATCAAGCCTATTTTGCAGAAAGTTCCAGGTCGAGAATCTTAGGCAGAAGTTCCAAGCTGAGTCTGTAGGATTGCAGGCTGAGTATTGGCTGAAACTTCGAGGTGGTTTCCAGTCCAAATTCTAGGTAAGAACAAGGAAAAGTTTTAAGAGTTATTCAGGCCAAGGATTGTGGCACGTGCACAGACTGAGTTTGTAGAAGGAGAACGCTGAGATTTTTGGGTCAGCAGGCCCTGAAAAACGTAGTCTACAAGCACGAAAAACGAGGCACCTGGAGCGTGCTTTTTGGGGGGGTTGAGGCGGAAAATTCTGATATATTTCTGCTATATTTTTGCTATACTTCAGCTATACCTGGCACGAGAATCTAGACATTGTTTGGTGGCTATGTGCTCAGAAATTTGGGATAAATAAGATCTGAGTTTATGACTAAGACATAACTCAAATTTCCTTGTAACTTGGCAGTGGCATCTTCCAACCAAAAAGGACATAAGTTTAATTTCTTTTTTGCTGTACTTATTTCCTTGAGAGCAAATAATAAAGTCCTTGAAGACTGGTTTTCCCCTCGTGGGTTTTTCCAGGGTCATTAGACCAAAAACAAGTGTGTAAAATTTATGTGTGTGTGCTTGCACTTATTCCTTGTATCAACTGTGAAAACAAAAGAGTATGGTCCTTGTTGTTTCATGGTAAATGCAAAGAAAGGAAGCTTCAAATCTGAGGAGAACATTAGCTGATATTTTAGACTGACAAGCCTATAAAACCTTCAGAAACCCAAAGGATTTTTGAGAGGGAGGCATACTCACTGTGTGATAGATCTATGATAGATCTGAATGTTTTGTGTTGGTTGGGGAGTCATGGCTACTGGTATAACGGTGGAGGACAGATTGGCAGGGGCAGAAAATTTTGGTCCATGGAAGGAGAGGATGATGCTTTTGTTTGAGGAGTTGGAGGTATCGGACATTGTGGAACATGTCGTGCAACCTCTTACAGATCCTGCTCAGTTGACTGAGTTCAACAAGAAGAATGTAAAAGCGAAGAGAATCATTCTTGATGCCATCAGAGACCACCCATTCCCTCATGCGACTAGGAAGAAATTTGCCTACGAGATGTGGGAGTCCTTAGTCACACTACACCAAAGTTCCAATGAGAATAGGAAAATGGTGTTAAGGTAGAAGCTACGAAGTACCAAGATGACCAAGATTGACACAGTGACTGCATACCTCACCAAGATCTTATAGGTGAAGGATGATTTGGCTGCAATGAGAGAGGCTATCCTCGAGGACCAGTTGGTCAAGATTGCACTAAATGGTTTCACCCAACAATGGGATGGATTCATACATAGCATTGTTGCCAGAGAGCACTTTCCAGACTGGAGGAGGTTGTGGGATGACTTCATCCAGGAGGAGTGCCAAGAGTGGGAAGCCAAAGTGGTATGGTAGATGACGAGGAGAATGTTTCCCTTGCGACTAAGGGAAAGAAGAAGAAGGGGTCCACCAGTGGGGCAAAGTAGCAAAAGGAGGAAGAGAAGTCTGAGAAGGACATGAGCAAAGTGAGATTCTTTGCTTGTCAGAAGATGGATCACTATGCATTTAAGCATCCCGAGAAGAAAGGGAAGAAGAAGTATGTGGTAGCATCAACTGAGGTGGAGGAGTTCACCTTGAGGTTTGACACAGAGTTTGCATTGATGGTGACCTTAATTGTTAATTTGGGGTAGCATCAGATGTGCTCTAAGCCTCAAATTTTTCAGGGAGGCTTGGGCACAAGAATTCCAAAGAACCCAAAAAGCATTTTGGCAAATTCCATCCAGAAGTGATTTTATTAAAATAATTAATATTTTTAATGGGGTTCCTAGGTCTAAACTTTGGAAAATTAAAATATTAATGGGTATTAATCTAATCAATGGTGAAACTTCTAAAAAAAGCCATGGATCAAGCCAAAATGATATGAGCCTTTGATTATGTTTTAATCTAGGCCGTTGGTTGTCCAACGGGAAGATATAAGAAGGGGCTTGAGGGTCATTTGGAAAACACACAGAGAGATTGAGAAAATTGATTTTCTGCAGTGAGAAGTTCTCAGGAGGAAAATCGATTAAGGAAATCTCTTGTAGTTGAGGGGCAAGGATAGCAGCTTCCTGAGAGAGATTCTCAATCGAAGATACATTAGCAGAGAGAGGCGGTGAGTGATCCAGAAGCCTTGACGTAGAGGCTAATGCAGGGCCAGAATGGCCACGTAGAAGGCGAGAGAGGAGTCTGAAATCTATAGAGGAATTCGATTTTCAAAAGCCGAGAGTCGAGGTGTGAGACCGGGAGGCAGAAATCGAATCTCCTAGGCAGCAGATCAACCAGCCAGAGAAGTGACGCAACACCTAGAGAGCTTGACGTTGGGCTGACGCAGACACTGTGCAAAGGTAGGCAGAAAAGCTAGGGTGCAGTCAGTTTGGGGCTGGATTAGCCAGGATTTCTCAGTGATTATGTGAGGTAAAACTCACAAAGCTTCTGCCAGTATTTCTCTCTATAATTGAATAACCCTGTGAGGTATTCAGTGATGTATTCAGATTTTGCTACTGATTAATAATAATAAACGCTCAGAGTTGCTGCACCATTTTTCCCGCATTGGGATTTTTCCGGGGACTTTTGTCCAAAAATAACAATGCCCTATGTGTTTCTATTTTCCTTGCTTAGTTTCTATGTTTTAGAATCATAATTGATTTGGTGTACGTTGCTTTAGTAATTTACTTCAATGTTTCAAGAAGAAATCTAGGAGAAGTAGATTCAGTTGGTTGCAGTAGGATTCCTGAGATTGATAGATCTAGGAATTTTCACATTAACCACTAGTGCTATATCCACGAGAGTTTGGCTTATAGACAATGGAGTATCTAGCCATATGACTAGAGAGAAGGAGCACTTTACAAGTCTTATAGGGGGTTTATATTTGAGGTGGTGCATGGAGATGACACCAGGGTCAGAGCGGCATGAGTGGGGATTGTATCCTTTTAGAGGGAGTCATTGTCAACTTTGAATGTGATGAAGGTCCTTTATGTACCGGGGCTGAGGAGGAACTTGATATCAGTTTCCTGTATTGATGATGCGGGATATATTGTGGTATTATGAGATCGAAAGGTGTTGATGTATCCTATGAGATCTAGCATGGGATCTGCTAGAGTGATTGGTGTCTGAGAGGGGAGACTTTACAAGTTCATGTTTCAGCAACAAACTCGTTAGTAGGGGACCACACCACAGGTATCAGGGTACACTGGTACATATTCACAGAGTTCAGGAAGATTACTGGCTTCTCAGAGTGTAGGATCTTTGACTGCAGGATCTCAGAGTGCACGATCACAACAGTCCATAGGGACATCTTCTTCAGGGCCATATTTGTCATGGGATGGAGATGAGGCTCCCACACTTGTGCAAGAGACTTCTTCAGGGAGGAGGAAGTCGAAAAGGCTTTATGGTACCTTGAAGGAAGCACATGAGCTAGTGAGGGAGAGTAGACCGCCAAAGAGGTTGGGTGGTGATGTGGAGAGAGTAGTGGGTGACAGGATGGTACCAAAGGGTGACCATATCCACTTTAGAGATAGAGATGGAGTGGTGGGAAATAAATTCCTTCGTAAGAGGAAGTGTCGAGAAAAATGGTACTAAGGAAGTTTTTCCTAGGAATTTATCCTTTTGGCCTAGGAAGACACATTAATAACCCTTTTGTCATGTGATATTATGAGTTTTATTAATGTCATGGAGTTAACTCACTTTATGAAGTGGTACATGTTGTGAAAATTTCTAACACGAAATTCTACTGCAATAACTAATTTATTTCTCCTACTTATTTTTCACAATAAGTTATTTACAAAACCCTTTAGTAAACATTAAAATAAATTCTACTGCAGTTATCACATAATAGCATAGAGAAAATAGCAGTGATATACAAGCACAAGAATCAATCACATCAACACAGTTATTTTTGGACAAATGTCCCCGGAAAAACCCAATGCAGGAAAACCAGTGCAGCAGACGAGGGTTTATATATTAATATTCAACAAAAATCTCTTTACAAGGAACGACTCTACAGAATATTGAGATATTTCTGAGAGAAAACACTTGAGACAATTTTCCTTCTCCCCCAGAGAAGTTTTGACACCCTGGAGACCCTCTATCCTCCTCTGCGTCACTCCTACGTCAACCTGCATGAGGACTGCGTCTACAGCTGTGCTGTCTCACTAACCTTCCCTCTGCACTGTCTCTCAGATGCTCTGCATCACCTCTTCCTCAGTCCCTGACTAATGCTGATACCCTCCTCTTCCTTCACCCTGCTACTCTCCCTCTGAAATCGAACTTCTCATTGAGAATCGATTTCCCTCCGGTTACTGATTATTTGCTCGGTGTATCTTCAAAAGACTCTCAAGTCTTCTCTTATACTTCTCCCGTTGATGAATCAATGGCCGAGATTAAGTCTCTAATCAACAATGAAGATTAAAACAGACTTGATCCTCATCTCTTAGAAGCTTCTCACCCATATCTTTATTAATACCCATTAATATTTTTATTTTCCCAAGTTTAGACTTAGGAACCCATTAAAAATATTAATTAGTTTAATAACTCCTCATCCGGGAGGAATTTCTCCAAACAATTTCTAGGTCTTGGAGATCTCATCTGTTCTAGCCCCTCCACAAAATTTCGGAGTTAGAGCACATGCGATGCTACCCAAAATCAACACTTCCTCTTAGCGAGGATGTGCTCTAGCAAAACTTCCCAATAAAAGCATCATACTGATCCACGGCATCGGTCCTCTATGCTGTTGATGCTAAGCCTGCTACCCCTCATCTACTGCGCTATTGCAACCTGTACTGCTGTCCATGACACTGCAACTGTCACTGCTCCACTGCCATTGCTAATTGTTGCACTACAACTTGCTATATTGTCCGCTTCTGCTACTGAAACAGATTCTTCTCCATCCCCATCTTCTCCCTAAAATAAACAAACTTTGTTCTTCCTAGAGCCTTGCTGAGAATGTCTACCACTTGTTCTCTTGTTGGGGTGTACCTAAACTGTAAAGCCCCTAATTGGACACAGTCTCTGATAAAGTAACACCTAATATCAATGTGCTTTGACCGATCATTAAATACTGGATTCTCGGAGAGCTTTATCCAACTTTGATTATCACACAAAATACTGGTTGCTTCCATCTTTCTCCTGAATAGATTCACAAGCAATTTCCTAAGCCATATGGCTTTGCACGAAGTTGTGCTAGCTGCCATATATTCAACTTCAGTTGAGCTCAGAGCTACAGATTTCTGTTTCCTGCTACACCAACAGGTCATTCCCAATCCAATGTTAAAACAATATCCAATGGTAATTTTTGTTGATTTGGGGTAGCATCGGATGTGCTCTAGCCACGAAATTTGGTGGAGAGGTTGGGGCACATGAGATCTCTAATACCGAGAAAGGGTTTGGATAGATTCTAAACAATTCAGGAGATACTAAAATAATTAATATTTTTAATGGAGTCCCTAAGTCTAAAATTAGGGAAATTAAAATATTAATGTGAATTAATATAAAACTGTGTTAGAATGGTCCAAAAGACATGGATCAAGGCAGATCTAATCTAAGCCATTGATTAGGGACTTAATCTCGACTGTTGACATGTCAACGATAAAAGTATAAGAGAAGGCTTGAGGGTCCTATGTTGCATGGGTTCCCAAACCCGGGGGTGGGGTTCTCGAACCCGTCCCGGGTTCTCGAACCCAAGTATCGGATTCTTGTACGGGTTCTTCTATGAAGAACCGGGTTCTCCATTAAAAAAATTTGGGTTCTTTTGTCTTGACAGGTACGAAGAATCCTGATGATGGGTACTTGGAACCTCAAAATCGGATTCTTTGGAGTTCATTTTAGTTTTTATTTTTAAATTTTTAATTAATTTAATGGGCTTCCCCTAATATTCCAAGTAGCTAGTTCTGCATCTTTCGAGAGGAAATTGAGTACTTATGCCTTTATCCATTCAGTGAAGAGAAATAGGTTGGGCTCAAAGAAGGCAGAGAACTTAGTGTACATTCATTGCACACTTTGTCTCATATCTCAAAAAGATGTTGGTTACAAGGAGGGTCCTTTCAAGAGATGGGGCCAATACACAAATGATGCTATGTGTGTGGGCGAGGCGATACAGCCAGATGGCCTTATTGAGCTACCTCCAGTTGCTATGAATGAGAAAGAGCCTCAAGATGAGAGTGATTCCTACTTGGAGAGCATGCTAATTGAAGATTTCAGTGATGTTGATGACATGGCTTGAGGAAGCCATTGTTCACCATTAGCTATTTTTATTTTAGTATTTTAAAATTTCCTAGTTTTGTTTGGAGATGCCTCAAGGCAAATTTTGAATGTAGAATGACAATGGACATATATCGTGATTCTTACTAATATGTAAACTCCAATTTGCAATTGATATAACACTAGAAATTTTGAAATTTCATTGTGAATGTTGAATGTTCAATGGTGTGCATGTTTAAATATTTAAAGTTTAAATCATAAGTATTTTAGTTTTCTTGTTTAAAGTTGAAAAATATACAAATTC
>APFE030186321.1:420562-439066 GCA_000404065.3 Pinus taeda | reverse complement strand
ATAATAGAAGATATACACCCCGGGTTGGTGTAGATTAGATGTGTTGTTTCTCATTAGATTACAATAGCATAGAGTTAGTTTAAAGAATCTGAATTAGATTAGCTTTAAAGTACTCTTAGATCAACATTATTCAATTCTACACACACACACACACCCAAGATCGGGAAACTGGTCCCATTATCCCCAGTCGAACCCGCTATACCAAACGGATAAGGAGCTGCAAACTAAGGTCCGGACCGGGTGGGTATCCCCCTTGTTGTTGACCCGATTTTAGGGGCTTCAACAGGTCCAGACCGGGTGGTTATCCCCCGATGTTGATGCAACGATTTTCGAGGCATCAACATTTTGGGCGCTAGAAGGAGGGCCTAAACTATGAATGGTGAGCAAATCAAAATCTATAGACCATTTTTAGAGTAAATCTCCCTCCACCTCACCTCGGACCTCCCGTTTTCATTCTGAAATACCACTATCCAAACGAGAAGAAGAGGGATTAACTACCATTGCTCAACCCCATCATACTTCAGAACAATGAAGTCCTGAGTCCCCTAAAGTTCAGTCTCTCATCCAGAAACTTCAAGGCTTTTCCATATCACCTCAGAAATCTGTAGTATCTCAAGGCAATGAGACTCCACAATTCCATTTACCTCACCCCCTCACCAGACTTCAAAGCGAAAAACTCGGCATTGAACTTGTTGAGTTGCCTTTCTCGAAAAGGAAAAAGGCTAAAAAGAACACTGAAGGATCTGGTAGTGAGACCTTTTCTCCATCATCTTCCATCTCATCCTCTCCAGTGAGAAGTCAAACATCCACTCCCCCATTACATATTGTTGTTCAGTAGGGATCACCAACTTCAACATCACAATCTATTCAATCTTCAATACCAACTCCTCCCTAAACACCTGGAACTCCACCGCAATCGTTGTTACTTCCAAGATGGCTCAGAATCCATGGAAAAGTACTGGTGTGGTCACTATGCCTACACCATTACATCCATTACTTGATTATCCTGAGAAGTGGTTACCAAAATTTAATCCAGATGCTGGAACATTGGCTGAAGAACATATTAACAATTTCATGTTATTAGTTAATCTAAAAGGAGTAATAGAAGAAGATGTTGTCGTTAGGCTTTTCCCCTACACCTTACAAGGATCAGCTAGGTCTTGGTATTTTTCCTTACCCTCTAGATCCATTACTAGCTGGAATATCTTTCAGGAGTAGTTTATTACCAATTATGGCGATGATAAATCCTTGGCAACAATGATTAATGATCTTTCAAATCTAAGGATTGAATCTAGAGAACCTATCAAGGAGTTTAACCCCCGATTCAATAAACTCTTGAATAAAATCCCTACCGATTCCAAGCCAAGTGAGCAAATCAGAAGCGAGTGGTATATCACAGCCCTACCTTCAAATATAGCCATTTTTGTAGATAGGGTTGGGAAACCAGCTTTAGCCAAAAACATGAAAGAAGCGCTCGCTGTGGAAAAACACATTATCGCTTTGGAAACGAAAGCTACTCTCGAATATAGGAAATCCTAAAGAGTTTCTTTTAAGGATGATTCAAAGAAGAAAACCCCTAAAGATCCATACGATATGGAGGGTCTACAAAAAGTCCTCAAAACAATGTCAAATGAAATGGTTGAGATTAAAAAGCAAGTAGCAAAAACTTCAACAAAGAAACCATATAGGAATTTTAAGAAACCCGAGTCAAAACCACCAAATGTTATATCTAATGCAGTTTCAGATCCTGAAGAGGAAGAAGAAGATGAAACAATTTCACCATCCAATGAATTCGAAGAAGAGGAAGTTGTTGAATGCCATGGAATGTGGGACTTCATATTACCTAACCCCAATACAGAAAATGAACAAGAAGATTTTCCCGTGACTACTAGGAGTAAAGGTGCCCCTGAACCTGTCCAGGCAAGTTCAAAGAACAGGAGTGCAGGTACTACTACTACAAAGAAAGAGGTACCCACAAAGAAGCCGGCCGCAACATTACCTCAAAACCAACCATCATCCTCAAATATACCTTCAACATTTAAAACGTTGGTAGTATTTGATTCAATGGATTACAATATTGTTGATGATATGAAGAAGACTAAGGCAAACATCACCATGTTTGAACTTAGCAAATTAAAACATGAACAAAAATTGCTTCTTAAGGAACTAAATGTAGTTCCTTCTTTGCCTCTTCCTAGTGCTAAAGCTGCAAATGATTCAAGTCAACCACCTTCTGGTAGGGTTGAAGCTACTAATATGATTCTAATTGGAGATAGATCAATTCCCATACCCCCCTTTCCTCTTAACCTATGAGATCTATAATCGAAATCTACACAACTGTTTGATTGACTCAGGGGTGTCCTCTAATATAATGCCAGCTTCAGTTTGTTACAAACTAAACATTGAGCCCCAAAATTCTGCAATTCACATTGTGTAGTTGGATAGAACCAAAGTCCAGGTTTTAGGGGAAATCAACTCTATGACTATTAGGTTATCAACTGATCCACGAGTAGTTCAAAGAATTGATATTTTAATTGTTGATATACCTGAGTTTTATGGTTTAATCTTGAGCAGGGATTGGTTTGAGAAGCTCCATGGGTATATTTCTACTGATTGGTCCCATATGTGGCTACCCTACAAGGGAAAGCCAAATCAAATAAAAATCAATCGGGAGAAACATATGACCCATACTGTCACAGAATTTGAGCAGGAGAATCAACCAACAACATTTAACAATAATATTTTGGGGATTACTCTTCCGAAGCATTCTTTTGCAATTATATTTCCCAACCATCTCCTTTCTCAGTAAACAATTTCACATCCCAAATCGAAAAATTTTCACAAACCGATAGACCAAGATGTGTTAATATTGCTGAGAACACTGTAAATAAAATTGTTGATAATTCTTTATTTTTGTCTTTATACTTTGACGTATCTAAATCCAATGAAGGATCATGAGCAGGGTGTATTTTACTTAGCCCTGAGGGAGAAAAAACAATGTTGTCTTGTAGGTTGGAATTCGAATGCACAAATAATACAACTGAGTATGAGGCCTTAGTTCAAGGATTATAAAAAGTTATTGGCCTTAAAGTTCAATATTTGAAAGTGTTTGGTGATTCAGAGATTGTCATTAAACAAGTTAGAAATACAATTCACTGTCTTTCTAGTCACCTCAAGCACTATTAGTCTTTGGTCCAGGAACTTATATATCAACTTTTAGCATTCAATATTTCACCTATTCTCAGATCCCAGAATGCAGCAGCTGACTTGCTAGCCAATGTTGCTTCTAAACTCCTACCTTCCGAAAATTATAGTGCAGATAGATTTTTAGTAGAGTTAATTTTTAGACCATCGACTCCTGACAATGTCACCAATTGGCGAGCCTTCAATCATGATGAAGACATCTTACATTTCTTGACTTCCAACAAGTCCTATGATGATCAAATTATTGATGAAAGCGATCATGATCTCTAGATGAAGGAAAAGCACAAGGAAAAATCAATACCAAAACCTGTGGTTAAACTTGAGGATATCTACGATATTAAAGATAGGTTTAAACAGGTAACCAATTCAAAGCTCCAAAGTTCCACCTTAAGATTTGAATTGATAAACCTTGGTACTGAGCAGAACCCTCAAAACATCAATTTGGGATTAGGACTTTCTGTGGAAGAAAGGATAGCATTCATTAGATTATTAAGAAAAAATAAACATGTCTTTGCTCTGAAATATGATGATTTAAAAACATACGATACATCAATCATTCAGCGTACCATTCCAATGCTTTCTGAACAAAAACCAGTCCAACAGAAGTTGAGGAAAATTCATCCTAACTTAGAGAGTCAAATAAAATCAGAACTCAATAATCTCTTGAAAGCTAAGATTATTTACAATTAATGAATGCATAAGAAATATGAAATTTGATCAAGACCTACCAAAATTCCTGTGGGGAGAAGAAACCATGATAACAATATACATACAAAATGGAAGTCCTCATAGAATTCTTGATAATATGACATTTAAGGAAGCATTCTCAGGAAGGAAGCCATGTGTAGAATATCTATGAATCTTTGGATTCCCTGCATACATACATTTTCTGAAAGACAAGCGAAAGAAGCTAGACTCTACAAGTATAAAATAAATCTTAGTTGGTTATAGAATTTCATTAAAGGCTTATAGAATCTACATTAAAGAAGAAAGGTGAACTAAAGTCACCAGGGATGTCATATTTTATGAAAATATTTCATACAAAATTTGATGAAGAAGATATACCATTATTTTAAGAAACAGAGCAACATGACAAGTCATCTAAAAATCTAAAAGAAGAAGGACCAAGTGAACCTATTAAACCTACTATCCTCGAAGTAAAGAAGAGACCAACCTAGTTGAGAGGTACACTTGAAGAAGTGGAAGTACACAAAGCAGCGAAGGAAATATTCAGAGAAAGAAAGAATCCTAAAAGATACTCAGGATATGAAACATACATGACAAAGTTAATTGAAGCAGAACCAACTATTTTTGAAGAAGTCAATCATCAAGAAGAATGGAAGAAAGTAATGCAAGAAGAATATCAATCTATCATGAAGAATGGGGTTTGGGAAATTATTCTTAGACATAGTGACAAATTTTTTGTCACTTCTAAATGGATTTACAAGATAAAACATGTCATTGATGGAAGCATAGACAAATACAAAGAAATATTTGTTGCAAGGGTTTTCTCTCAAAAGGAAGGAATATACTATGAAGAAAGTTTTGCTCCTACTGGAAGGTACACTACTATTAGATCTTTGGTTTCTTTAGTGGCCACTACAGGATGGAATATCCATCAAGTGGGTGTCAAAGTAGACTTCCTAAATGGAATCATATATGAAGAAGTATATATTGAACAACCAGAAGGATTTGAGGTAAATAGTAGGGAAACTCATGTCTGCAGATTAAAGAAAGCTCTATATGGCTTGAAACAAGTTCCTAAGGCTTGGTACGCAAGAATGGATGCCTATGTTTTAAGGTTTGGCTTTGTCAAAAGTTCTGTAGATGCAAACCTCTACATCAAGATAGTGAAGAATGAATCGATCATTATACTTTTATATGTGGATGATTTATTTGTTACAGGTGTGGAGTGCATAATTCTAGAATGTAAGAAGATGTTAGCAGTTGAATTTGAAATGAAAGATCTAGGACTTATGCATCACTTCTTGGGCTTGGAAGTTTGGTAGAAATCCAATGAGATATATATTGGTCAAGGAAAGTATATAATAAATATGTTACAAAAGTTTGGTATGATGGATTCCAAGCCCGTGATAACTCCTATGATCACAAATCTAAAGAATTTGAGAAGTTCTAATTCTAGTCTTGTTGATCCCACTAGTTACCGAAAGCTGGTTAGTTGCTTGATGTACTTGGTGAACACTAGACTTGATATATGATTTGTTATAAAATGTTCTTAGTAAATTTTAGATGGAACGAAACCTCCTCATGATCATTGGATAGTTCCAAAGCATGTTTTGAGATATCTATGTTGATCTATTCATCACTTCCTAAAAAATGATGGGAAGGAGATTTGATTAACATGTTTTACCGACTCTAATTGGGGTGGCAGTGAGATAGATCGAAGAAGCACTATCAGTGGTTGTTTCAGTTTGGGATCCACAATGATTTCTCAGATGAGTAGAAAACAAGATACAATTGCTTTAAGTAGTGTTGAGGCTGAATACGTTGTTGCATGTGAAGTAGGAAAAGAAGCTGTTTGGTTAAGAAAACTTCTATCAAATTTGTTTGGAGGACCACTGGATCCTACAATGATAAATTGTGATAATCAAGGAAACATCAAGATGTTTGAATAACCTAAATTCCATGCCAGGACAAAGCATATTAATAATAGGTACCACTATATTAGAAGTTTGGTGCAGGATAAGGTTGTGAAGCTACAATACATTCCAACTTATGAACAAATAGTTGACGTGTTGACAAAATCTCTTCCAAATAAGAAGTTCAAATATTTCAGAAGCATGCTTGGACTAGTTGACATTACAGATTTAGTAGATAGGGGAGAGTTGAATCATTTGCGGTTGAGTGCCTAATTCTTGGGAGGACAATTGGCTAGCCTATGTGATGATTTCTAGATCCTGATGTAGGGAGGGTATTGTTGGTCCTGTGGAGCTCCAACCTTGGATAGGATACCTAGATCCCTAGGTTGGTGTTAGAGTTGAAGCTTGATGGTACCTATAATGGATGAAGCTTGGAACACACCTTAGTCCCACTTGGTTAGATACCGTGGTCAAGTATCTAATATTTAGCACTGTGTGTGATGTGACTCTTCGTAGATCATATAATTTTGAGTTCATCCTTGTATAATATATATATATATATTATATATATAATATATATATATATATATATATATATATAGATATATATATCTTTAAGAGGGAGTGTTAAAGAATGTAGCTAGTGTCAATTTTCAAAATTGTATTTGAGTCATGATGTATTGTATTTGTCAAAAGAAAAAGAAAAATATTATCGTAAAATATATATATTTTTGAAGCATGGGTTTCATGCTCTTTTATTTATTTTCTAGGTCATAACCTCCATTGAAGGCTTCTAGGTTTTTTCTTGAGTCAAAAGAGTCATTGTCACATTTATTAGACCCTTCTTGGGCTTTTGTATCATGTAAAGAAATTTATTTTTGAGTCAAAACAATCATTTTACCCCTCTTCACAAAGTTGGCCATATCTTGGGGAAGTCAACTTGGTTAGAGGGAATTTCACCCTGTGGACACAGTATAAATAGAGACATTTCAAGTCATTTGGAGCACACACACAACAAGTTCAATCTTCAAAATAAAGAGGATGGAAAAGAAGAGGGAATTGCAGGAAAGAAGACCTCATTCAAGGAAGAAGCAAAATCGAAGTTCAGAGCATGTCTCTCTCACACGTGTGAGTTTTCTAGGGTTTATGGGAAAGATGCAGGGGCCAAAATTTGTGCAGTAACTTTAGGTCCTAACTTCTGTTAGTGGGGGGGGGGCAAATTTCTGGTTTCAAGCGATATTTGAGAAGTTGACACTTAGAGGATTAGGTAGAGTTTGTCTACTTGAATGAAGGGTTGGCTTAGAGCTTGGAGGAGGTCCTTGTCTAGGTCAAAGGGTCTTGGATTGTGTCACCTTGATTTGAATGTACTAGAGGAAGAGTTTGATTGGGTTTTCCCCTTTATATGGGTTTTTCCCTGGATGAGTGCCTACATCTTGTGTCCCTTACGTTTTTTTGATCTTCATGCACTTTTGATTTGGTAATTGCTTGACAAAATATAACACAATAAAGAAGTAAAAGAAGGAAGCACACATCATAGGTAATTATCAATAAAGAGGAATGAAAACCCTAATTAGTACAAGCATTGATTTCTCAACAATGATGATCCATGTACAGTTAGAATTGACATGATGAGGAATATCAACTTATGATGGTCATGACCGCCAAAAGACTTGATTTTCCTCATCATTTTGTCAATGAAAGCGAGGCTTTTAGAGCTTCTTATCATTTTAAGCTTCTAGTCGATGTAAACTAGACAAATATTAAGAGTGTTCAAGGATCGACGTTAGCATCAATGAGAACAATATTCAACAAAGGCATCAAAGACAACATTCTTTTTATTGATACATTTTATTGAGCAGAAAAAAAAAGCCCCAAATGACTTCAATTCCATGTGAATGGACTTGGTTAGTTCGTGTCAGTATGAGTCACCCCATTGGTTGAGAGAATTTCATGCATCCCTATATCTCCAAGGGCAGGATTTAAGAATATGACATGTTGAATGGCATCCTAAGCACTTGAATGGGACACCTCGGTAATCTATCTATTGGCAGAAAATAATTTCATCTCGAACTAGGTCAATATTCATAGGAAGCCCGCTAGAGAAGTCCATCCCAACCAATACCCAAGAAATTGTCCAGACCACCCAGGATATTGTCCTCTAGTAAAATAAATATTCCAACAGAGCTCCTAATCCCATAATAGTTTGTTGCATCCAAAGCTCCAAACTGAGCCTAGGGAGCTTGACCCATAAGAATTTCTTCTGCAGGACCTCTTTTAATGGGTTAAAACCCATAAACCAGTGTTATAGAGCTAGGAAACCATGTCCATGAACCCATGGAAGGGAAATTATTTTATCCATGCCCTTCGTATGAAGGAAATGGAAGAAGAACCAAAAGTTGAATAGAAAAATAATTTTTGGTTTGTATTTGAGAATGGGGAACTAGTGAAGTTTGACCCATTCCTTCATTTGTACACCATTCATTCTCGAAAATTCCCACTAGTCGATTAATGCTCATTGATTCAACCCAAAAACCTAATCGTAAAACAAATCAACTCCAAATATCAGATTTTGTATATTCTCAGTTGGGCAAATCACTTTGTTTCTCCTTCCACGAGAATTAGGCACTAGTAGAGGAACAAATTAATTACACGATGATCCACATGACTTGTTGCACCAAAGGCATATTCAAGATGTTGGGTCCTTCATTTTTAGATTTAAGCGATGAGACGTCTTGAAGATTGACCATATTTTGACTAGATGCAACCATTGGAGGATACATAGAAGATAATCAGAGAAGGAGAAGGGGCCTGAAAAATACTATCAATTATGGAGATCCGATCAGAGAAATCAGGACTCAAGTAGTTGCAGTCAAGCTAGAAGGAAATCTTAGTAGCCAAGGAAACAGACACAACCGAGCAACAAAGGCAGCCGAATAAGGGAAAGGCAGAGTAGCTGAGGGAGAGGTAGCAGTAGGAACATGGTTTAAGAAGGTAGAGGAGAAAAGAAAAAGTAGGGAGTAGAGGAATGCACCAAAATGTTGTCGCGAAACCTACTAAGCCCGCGTTGTGTTGTCTCATCTTTATAAGATATTATATTATTCTTGTAAATTTTTGTTTTATCATTAAGGTCGTTGAGCCCAATGTATTGTTGTAATATTGTTGAACTTAATGAAAGGAGGAACTATAGGGTTATATGAGGATCTTTCTGTGTACTTTTTTGTAGCCTTTAAAAAAAATATTAATACTATGCATGTACATTATACCTTCTTCTTGAATGATTGAGCTGATTTGATTGCACCTTGATGTTCTAGTTATGAGTTTATTACGCTTTGATATCCTTTCTGGGGTTTCCCCAACACCAGTTTCCATCCCTATCTATGTAAGGTCACGAAACACCTTAGGTGAGATGCCTTATTCTTTTCAATAGGGTGAAAATGTCGACGTTGCATTAGACTATGATGAAGCCTTTGTTGGCCCCTGTGTCTAAACCCAATGTCTCAACCCATCCATCCTTTTTTCAACCAACAACTAGTTCCAATGTCGGGACCTAAGATTACATGGTGTTGAGAATCTTTAAGAAGGACCTACAATATTGGTGGCACGAGCAAGTAGATCGGTTAATTTCTTAACAACCGCAACTCCATTATCGATGCGTGGAGCGACTAAAGGAAGAAATACTACGCGCGAAACCTACAAGCGATCAATACGAGATCTTCTAGTGTAAATTTACAAAATATCTCTACAATTGGCGACAGATATTACAAATAAAAGAAAATACCAGTGGACAAAGAAAATCTTCTCGGACATGGACTTAAGTAGATCTCATTGCACTACAATGACTTGACACAGATCTGACATGAGGTGTTGATTTTTGGGTGTAGAATACATTAGAGGGGAACATAATTGAGTTTGTGGAAGAGCGTCATCAACCATTTTCTAAGGCTGAGGTCGTATTTAATTCGGGGTTGCGGGGAAGAATACTGAAGGAAATTTCATTGTGGGTTAAGGTTTTGAAGGTAGAAGAGAACTTGATGGTATTCCAGAACCCACCCATGGCAGCGTAAAACCCCAATACTGGGGGGAGGATTTAAGGGAAGGGATGCTAGAGATTTGAGGGCACAAAGGAGAGCATGAATGGCTCAAGAGTGGTGGGAGAGATCTCTACATGAGATTGATAGAAGATGAAGAGAGCTACACCAAGCAGGAAGAGTGATAAGAATTCCAGAGGAATGAGAGAGGGAAGGAAGTTGAAAGAAGTTGCAGAGTGGTGGGGATAATGCTAGAGTGAAAGTTGGTATAACAAGAGAGGCCCGAGACAGCTATAGTGATAGAGGGTCAAAGATGTGGTGAAGGCTCCACCTCCCCCATAGATATGGAAGAGCCAAATGGAATGGGTTTTGTAGGTCACGAGGAAGGCTTTGATGATGATATCCACTTCACAATGAGAAGGTTGCTTTCTGAGAATGATGTGTCCCCTATGAGTAACAACTTCCTGCCCAATAACTTAGGTAATATCTCCCCCAACTTTCCCTGGTACTTTATCATAACCCTGATCAATGTTTATCTAAGTTAATTAAAGTTTGTTGTAACGGCTACAAAATCGTCCAAAATTTTGGCCTGCATCCAATTTCAGGGCCTCCTTTGAGAGTTTGACTTGATGTTTTCACGCAGTCGGGTTCACCCCATGAGCTCATGTGATTCTTTGTACCCACCTTTCTTAACTGTTCAACATACAACTTTTGCATGTGGGTAACAATGTCATGCTTGCGACCATGTTCTAGTCATGCACAAGGTCTCCGATTCGTGTGTACATGTTGTGTTCACTATGTAAACATCCAACGCGCTCACACATAGAGGTGTATACACTGTCGTGCAAGTTTCATCGCGATCGTCCAACCATCAATCACAAGCTTCGCGCTTGTCGAATTGCACCGTCGATCAGTCATGTTGAACATGTGTTTCTGGATGGTTTGAGTAGTCTCGTCGTCAAGTCATGTAAGTGTGTGTTTTCAAGTTCACGTACCCACCTTTTCACTTGTTTACACACTTAGTCGCTTTGCTAAAGTTCTAATGGATGGATCTCCCTTTGACAACTGGACCTTCACCCCACCATCAGCTTGATCGACTACCACCCAAAACAATGTAGAAGCACCAAGCAAGTCATTTCAAGTTGCGTTGCCCACAAGCTAAACAATCAACCCTCCTGCTAGTCAATTGGAAAGTTTGACCCGGTAGTCACTCCAGGAGTGACACCCTTCAAAAATTGTGTAAATGCTATAGACCATGCCTTCTTTGCTGAGTGATAAAATTGCGCAGACAGACCGAAAAGACACCTAGTGCCCATCCCTGTCTCCCTCAAAAAATTACGCAGTTTTCTCAGCCATCCCACTAGTAAGCTAGCCAGTTTCTCACTTGGAAAACTGCGCAAAATTCATGAACAAGTCATCTTCCCACCAGTAGTCCGCTCGGCTTAGAAACTTTGTAGAGGTGATCAGCAAGCCATCCTCCCAACATTAGTGTAGTTTTTTCCGACCAATAGTTCCCAGCAACCTGCTGCTAGTTCTCTCAAGGAATTGCGCAGTTTTTATTGCCAAGCTCCCTGTAGCTTGCTACAAGTTCCCTCCAGGAATTGCGCAATTTTTCCTGCCAAGCTCTCAACAACTTGCTACTAGTTCCCTCAAGGAATTCCATAGTATTTGCAGCCAATCTCCTGTTGCCTTCTCCTTCTAGAAATTGTGTAGATTTTATTTGCACAGCCTTCCTTCAACCCGAACTGGTCCTCGCAAAAGTTGCGCATATTTTTCTTCCAGTCAAGTGAGGCCTCGTAGATAGTCACTGTCGATCCAGATTTTTCGTCACCATCTCCCAATGACTTCTGCATAGTTTTCACCAGTAGTGCCCAGAGCCTCCATCCCAACTCGAAGCTTGCCTTGCATAGTTTCATAACCTTGTCTTCTCTCCTGGTCGCCTGCATATGAAACGATCATGAATCATGGTAGACTAGGATGCTTATGGATTTGATATAATATTGTCATGACTGAATATAGATACAGGTATACAAACAAACATGGGGCGACGACGAATGGGATGAAAGAAGGGAGTACATGCAAAAGGACATGTTCGTGAACAAGAGAACAAACGATGCATGTAAAGAGATGTGATTGTGAACGGATGATCATGCAAAGATGTGTTTGCAGATGGACGGACAAATGAACATGTTAAGATGTGTTCATGAATAGATGAATGGACGAACATGCACTTTTCACGAATGGACAAACCTGTCAAGCATGCCAACATACAAGCAAGGAGCAATGTGCAAATGCAACATCAAGTGAACCCAACTACCATCGAAGACTCCATGCTCCTCGCCATGCGGAGGTGAAGCTGACACACCATGAGCGCATCCATCACCCAACAACGCTGCAACTTGACATGCACACTAGTAGCAACACGAATGTACCAACACTGTCTTGTCGAGTCCTGTCATGAGTCGTGTCGTCCACATCTCTACTGTGGGTCATACTATCAAGCAATGTATAACATGGAAGTCCAAGAGACCCACTTATCATATGAAGAGTCATGTAAAGTTGAAAGGTCGTGGAAATCAAACAGTGATGAGGGAAGTTGAACAACCACAAGGGTCAGTTTCATCCTTGGCTACAAATACCCCCTCATTTGTACATGTAAAGGACTTTTCACCATAGCTCCTCCCACATAGCCTTGAGAGCTTGTAGTATTTTATTTCAGGAGTAAGTAGTGGCTCCAACACCCCGCCCACGGGATTACTGATGTATGATGTATCAATGTGTCTTGGAACTTTTGCTTAATTCAGAAGCCCGCTAACAGGCCAACAAATTTTCAAACGTGTTGTAACTGTTTGTACGATTCGTCTTGAACACTTGTAATGCATGTTGTTTTAACCTGTGTTTAGCACTTGGATTCATTCAACTATTCTGATATATATATATAATTATATATTATATATATTATTATATATATTATATATTTATATATATTTATATTATAATATATTATATATATTATATTATATATTAATAATGTGTTGTATATGCTGTTAACAATTTCCTGCCCATGTTGGTCACCTCCTGAACATGAGACAAAACCTTTCATGTAAACTTGCTATAACAACGGTTGCACTCGTGTGGATTTCCTGATAAGTGATGTACATGCTATCTTTTCTTGTGTGTTGTGGCTGACACATCCATGTGGATTCCTCCTCCAAAAGCTGCACACATCTTGTTGTGTTGTGTGTTCCTAACAGAGTTGGGTTTCTTCCCACCCGACTTGGGACTCACTCCCACCCTTCCTCTCTCTGGTGAAAGAACCTTGACATAAGTAACACTATCAATCACCACGCACGTGAACCTCACTACTTGAAGAGAAAGAAGACCACTCTCCTGTGCTGAAAAGCAAGAGATAAAGCAAACAATTAAGATAATGGCGACCAGGCCATCATACTGGATGGGAATCCCACACCAAACAGTGTGAGGTCTAGTTGGGACTTCATACCGGGGTGATCCCCTAAATGTTGGCGAGTCCAACACCGTCAAGATTTCTGGGGCTAGAAGGAGGGCCACCAGTGGTTTATGGATAAACGTCCTCTCATACTCACTCATCAACCATCTGGTCAAGGCAGTAACTCGCACTCTCCCTCACCTATGCGCAAATTTGCAGTTGGTTACTTCTCACCTCCTAGGACTGAACACGAAATTCCATATCATCACCTTCACTCCATCCATCCCATCACTTGCCAGTCCATGAAAGCAGTCAGACTGATACCAGGAATACAACATCTCCCATACGCATCAAGGAAGCCAAAAACCACTTCCAAAGGGGTTATTGTATCAACATTAGAAGAAGCAGTTCTTGCCACACTTGAAGGTCTAGTAGAACCTGTTGAAGACAGAGAGAAGCCTCCGATATTCCAACAGGGAGAAAGAGACACCATCATGATCTTGGGCTTAGAATCCGGTACAGGAGGCAAAGGGGAAGGCAATAGAGGAGGTGGAGGCGGAGACAAACCAACAGACTCAAAGCCAAAACTGTTATATTATGAAGAAGAGGAGGAGGACGAAGAAGAAGAAGAGATGGTTGACCAAAATTTGGAATAGATGACTTAGGGACAATTGGCTCTCCTAGGTGCTTTGCACAAGATACAAAAGCGGGCAGAGAGAATGTGAATCAAGTTCAACCTTGACGTCGATATCATACAAGGAAAAATGCCCTCAAGCACGAGTGGCTCTAAGAGATGTTCCACTATAGGAACTCTCAATTTAAAGGCTCCTATCAGTGTGACATAAAACTCATGCATGATGAGCATCCTGCCAAAAGGGATCTCAATTTAAAAACACATATGATGATAACAAGAGTATCCCAACAACATACAACAAAGGGATCCCAAAACACAACATGAATGAATCATGACAACAAGTACATCACATAGATGATTCCGCATCACATTAATCAAGGAATTATGAAAACATGTAAGAAACAAGTTCCTGCATCAACATCAATCAAAGATATGTGTAGCATAATGCATAAAGAAGAAGTAAATGAACACATCATATACCTCACAACGAGGGGCCATCTGAAGAAGCAGATGTCAAACTGCTAATGCTGTTCGGACCATCTCACGACATTGATCGCATGAAAATGACTGCTTGCACATGAATGTGGACATCTGCACTGGCACTTAGAAAATTGGCTGGAAAATGAAATGATAGGATGAGAAATTTAAGTGCACCATTAGATTTGTTGCATTGAGTAGTAAAAAATCGACTGTTAAAAGTCTGAATTTTGAGAAATTGAGAATCTGGGGCTCAAGGAATCTTTTAGATTCCCCTGGGATTCCTCGAAGATTCTGCTCCATGGGTGGACTTTAAATATGAAGCTCCAAAGGCGAATCTGACTTCACCATTGCAATCCCTGCAGAAAACCGTGAAAAATGAGTATACACTTGACTATATTCCGACATGGAGAAAATTTACCTCCTCGAGAAAATTTTCAAGGCTCAGGGCTCCACTCCCTGTTTTTGTAGTGATTATGGTTCCACCCTTATACTTAAGATGGCTGAAAAATTCAGAACTTGGATGGAGACACAGACAATTCCATTGTGTTCATGGCATCGAGAAGTGCTGAAACCATATAAAATTTGTCAAAATCTAACAAAGTGAAATTTCACCCCTCCTACAAAATACTATCTCGAACTACGTGCCAAGATTCTACCTCCTCTGTCTTGAAATTTGTGCCTGCTCCTAGTTCCTCCATTTTAGCCACACTAGGTAAATGGATAGGTTTATATAAAATTTCTAGGGCTGAGTTTACAAGAAATTCGTTTGGCTGAGTTGGTTAAACAATTCATTTATTATGGAGGAGGTCGGGCGGTCAAACCCCGCCTCCTCCATTTTTTACACCACGAAATGTTAAAATTAAAATTAGTTTGGGTTGCGCCCACCTTGGGCGGCCCACCCACTCCACCTACCTGGGTCGTTTTCTTATTAAGGCGAAAGGGTTGGGTCTCCACCCTAAGGGCCTTCCCACCTTTCCCTTGTCATTTCAATAATGTCGTGGGTTGTGGGGAGGGGTCGGGGGTCATGGCTCGCCCCTCTGAAATTACATAATTTTTTTATAATGTTTAGTTTGAATGTTGAGGGGGTGGCGGGTTGGTGGCACCCCCACAATCTCCCCCCCCCCCCCCTTTTTTTTGTTTTAATAATAACAAAATGCACTTTTTTTGAAATTTGAATTTTACCCATAGGAGACAATTTAACGGCCCCACAATTTCGCCCAAAATCTAGCCCAAGTTGGCCAGAATCTAGTGGCCAGGAAAAGCCCAAATTGTGGCCTCCTTGAGGCTGCACAATGATCAAAAAGTCAACCCAACTTTGACTGCTTCTAACTTTCGCATACGGACTCTGATTGACAAACCGTTCACGCCACCATGATCAGGAAGATAAGATCTATGCTCTGGTCCTAATTTGAGCATAATCCAAACACTTTGACTTTTTGAGCTTTCCCGAGTCCTCTTTGTCCTGTGTGTGTCTATGGAGCCACCTAGATCAATCCTCCCCACTGAGCAGCTTTTGGTCCTCCAAAAGCATGAACAATAATCTGTAACTTCTTTGTACCTTGTCTGCATCACAAACGTCCTGAAAATGTCTCACTTCCATCTCCTTCACCTTTGTTCTTGGGAGCCTTAAGAAACGAGCCAACCCCTGCTACCTCTACAACCTGTAGTACATTGTTTTTCAAATTACATGCTTGAATTTTATGACCAACTAATGATCCAAATGTCCCACACTTGCCACAAGTTTATAACACATACTCGGTGGTCAAGTTTACATCAAGATGGACGCAAGACCTCAGCTATGACAACAACACCAATATATCATTATTGCTTCAACAAGTGATGGAAAACACATCATCACTGCAACACATGATTTACAAGGACAAGGCCAAACACTATTGTTTTTCTTTAACAAGTGATGGAAACACGACATCACTTTCATAGTTCAACATGCAACACAAAATAAGACCAGACATCATTTTTGTGGAACAAGTGATGGAAACACATCATCAATTTTATATTTTAAAATGCAACAAATGATTTACAAAAGAATGAACATGAAATGAAAACATGTATAGAAACCATTTTTCACTTATCAATGTGAATGGGTCACCTCCTTGTGGTGATTTTGCTTGTCACACAGCTGCTTCACCTGGTTCACGCACCAATGCTTTGTCTTTAAGGCACTGCTCTAGATGGAGCCTCCAACAAATGGCTCTTTGATGGCCACTTCTATCACAATGACTGGTGTAGGTTTTCTTCCTCCATATCTACTTAACTTGTTTCTTTTCATGCTGTTGAGAGGGTTTTTCATGCCTCATCCTTTTGTGTGCTACCATTCTTTTCCAACACTTAGAAAATTTATGGTTATGTAATCCACAAAAGGTACATGTCTTTCGATGCCATGTTTTGCGTTCATCATTATCAACATGATCATAATCGAAATGAACATTCAAAAATTGAAAGTGGTTATACCTTCCCTTGTTGTCTCTGATGTCAGTATGGTGATGAAAGCTTTCTTCAACTCTTTCCTTGCAATGGGAACTACCATGGGATGATGGGGATGTGTTCCCATCATTTTCTTTCCTTGACGATTTCAACGATGTCTCGGACGACTCTGACACCTTCAAGCACTCTCCTTTAGTGTATCTTAGGCCTACAAATTGATGTTCATGCACAACCTCCAAAGGTTGAGTTATGCCTTGGTTATTAACACCAAGTTCTTCTTTCTCCTCAGGCCTCATCCTTGTAGGGAGCCTCATGTTTGTCCCTGTAACAGAACTCATACTATGTGACGACAAAACCAAAATAAAATCAACATCTTTTACCTCCTTTGTTGATTTAGAAAGAATTGACCAGGGCTTCTCATCATCTGTTGTTGGTGGTTCGGTAGCTATCGTGACGCATTCCCCAACTTCTTTCTTGACATACCCAAGTCCTGTTCGACGCAGTAATTCCACTACTTTGATGGAGTTGATAATGCCTTGGCCATTAACGCCCAAGCCCTTTCTTTCATACCCCATTTTCTTCAATAGTTTGGAGCCAATTCCTGTGGTGTGATTTTCAAAAATAGTGAAATCATCATCAGGAAATATACATGGAGATGGAGAAGTACTTTTTAACTCACATGGGTCTCGCTGCAGCTTTTCCAAGGCCTCGTCCTTTGATTGTAGTTGTCGTAGAATTTTTTTTTTCCCTCTTTCTCTTCATGTAGGTACATCTTCAATTCAATGTTCTATGTTTGAATATTATGTTTGTTTTGCTTCAGTTCTTCCAGGGCCTCTTCCATGGCTTGCATCTGAAGCTGAAATCACTCCTTTTCCTCTATCTCTTTCTGTAGAGTTTCATACATGATTTCCACTCTTTTTGAAATGTTTAGCATGGTTTTGTACATCGCTTTTTCATCCTCTGTTGCTGCATGTTCCATTGTGCACACTATAATTCACATACACGTGGAGACCGCTTTGATACCACTTGATCTAGGCCCGACTGTGACAAAGGACCCTTCCAAGACCTTTTACTTTTGTGATGTGTTAAATTTCATCTTTAAAATAATATGAATGAATACATGTGCATGTTGTAATGAAGAGGGACATGTCAATCATTACCAACATAAAAAACAAAAGCATTGATAACAGAGTTTGTCCAGGAGGGACTATGTCTCCGTTCCCCGGTGTCAAGATGGTGTAGGCCACTGCATTAAGTGCTATCAATAGTGGTGATGTACATAGAGGTGATGTCGATATCATACAAGGAAAAATGCCCTCACGCAGGAGTGGCTGTAAGAGTTATTCCGCTACAAGAACTCTCAATCAAAAGACTCCTATCAGTATGACATAAAACTCATGCATGATGAGCATCCCGCTAAAAGGGATCTCAATGCAAAAACATGCATGATCACAACAAGAGTATCCCAACAACATACAACAAAGGGATCTCAAAACACAACATGATGTATCATGACAACGAGTACATCACATAGATGATTCTGCATCACATTAAGCAAAGAATCATGAAAACATGTAAGAAACAAGATCCTGCATCAACATCAATGAAGGATCTGTGCAACATAATGCATAAATAAGAAGTACATGAACACATCATATACTGTTG
>APFE030186321.1:399389-420542 GCA_000404065.3 Pinus taeda | reverse complement strand
CCTGCGTATACATTGTTTTGAATTACCGAATCAGCGTGTATATGCGCCTTTGCTATGTTGAACCTGCGTACAGATCTATAAAAGATAATTTACCCTTTTCAATTATTCAGACATCAGTTATACCCAGATCATCAGATTTGTAGATCAAGTCATGTGCCAAATATAACAGATCAAAATCACACAAAGATACTTCTCTTCAAGTCTTGAGATCTTGACCCATCAATAAAACTTATCCTTCTTCTAGCGCTCAAGTTCCTCCTTGGTTCAGTTCTCGCTATGCACCATAACCCAATGACTAGTATTCTAGATCTTGCTCTTCATAAGATATTCAATCCTTGAGTGCCATTGCCTAATGATCTCCTTCCCCTTTTATAGTCTTAGGCCTTACTCAATACCATGGTCCAAAACCACTTAGAACCAATACTTGGGACGCAATACCTAGGTTCAACACTTCAGACGAGATACCATGGTCCAAAACCATAGGTCAAAATACCAAGGACTAAATACCATGGACTAAAAACAAGTTTTCCCACATGTACATGCTTTTCCTTGCGTGAAAGTGTGTGCATACACATACGCGCCTTCTGATTGGTGATCCCACGTGTATACGCAAGTTTTTTAAGTGGAACCTGTTTATATCTCTTTTTCTTTCATTCTGAGAGCCTGAACTGTGATCTGTCATCTGAGTGAGTTGCAATCAAGGACAACACCTATTTCATAGTTCCAAACCTGTGTCATAATGCCAACAATCTCCCCCTTTGGACTTGATGACAACCCCAAGTCACTCAAAGTCATTCTCCCCCTTTGTCATCAAGGGCAAAGGGTTATATTCCCCCTGAGTTCATGCTGACATCTCTGCTCTTGCTGTGTTGTCCATGCTCCCCTTCACGGTAGGCAAGGTCTGCAAAAGTATGTTCTAAACGAACATGACTCTATACATTATAAATGACCTTCCTATCACCAAAGACTCATACATACATCCATATTTAAACTAGAATTGACTCATCCACCCAACCAAGTGGGGATACACCAAAAGTTTATACATGATAAAGCAAGAACATTACATCATCCATTCCAGGCATAGTGGGGAAACCAAAATAGGCCATTGCATGACCTTGATAATAAAAGAAATACATGACATAAAGACTAAATATCTAAGACAAGACTATGATAGTCATCAACAACTATCATCAGCAGCATCTCTCAATCATCATCCAAACTAGCAACCATGATCTCCCTCTGCACCTGTTCCACCTGAATCAAAAACAATTGTGAAGTAGTACCAAGATATTCTAAGATATTGCCAACAATGCATTATTAGAATTAAATGCTCCCCTTGAACCTGTGCCAGATGGTCTCTGTCAAAACCATATCAGACTCTTTTCATCCTGAGTCTTGCCCACTGTTTTTCTTCATCCCAACATATACACCACTGTATCCACATAAACAGGCGTATGTATGTGGATGCTCTTCATGAAACTCGCGTACAACAATTTTTCTCTGAAATAGATAAGTGTCAACAGTAAGATGATGCATGAACTACTCCTAGCTTCTGTCTGAGGTATTCAAATATCTCCCTAGGCAGTGGTTTGGTGAATATATCAGCAACCTGTTCCTTGGAGGGAATATACTCCAATTTGACCTTTTGTTCAAGCACTTATTCCCAGAGAAAATGATATTTGATAGGTATGTGCTTGGTCTTTGAATGCATGAATGGATTCTTTGAAATACTGATTGCAATTGTATTATCACATAAAATGGAGATAGGTGGAGTATAAGGGATTTGGATGTCTTGCGATGTTTGCATCATCCAAAGAAGTTGTGTGCATCAAGATGCAGCCGTCACATATTCTGCTTAAGGTGCAGATAATGCAATTGAACTTTGTTTCTTGCTGAACCAAGATACTAACCTGGAACCCATAAAGAATGCACCACCACTCGTGTTTTTTCTATCATCCACGCTTCCTGCCCAATCTGCATCTGTATATGCATGAAGTGTGAGATTTGTATCTCTAGGATACCATAAGCCATAGTTTTGTGTTCCTTGAAGATATTTGAATATCCTTTTAACTACCTGAAGGTGGACCTCTTTTGGATTGGCCTAAAATCTTCCAACTGTTCCCATTGCATGCATGATGTCTAGTCGGGTACCTGTCAGATAGAGTAGACTACCAATCATGGATCTATAGGTTGGTTGATGTACAGCTGTTGATTCATCATTTGCGCTGAGGTTGTATCCTGTTACCATAGGGGTACATACTAGTTTCGAATCTTCCATGCCATATTTCTTCAAGATCTGCTTGAGGTACTTGGTTTGTGACAGAAAAATACCGTCTTTGTTTTATTGTACTTGTAAACCAAGGAAATATGTGAGCTTACCAAGTAGGGACATTTCAAATTCTTTCTACATCACCAAAGCAAAGTTTTGACTCATGGCTTTTTTATTGCTACCAAAGATTATATCATCAACATATACAACTAGTATTAGCAATTTATCATTATCAATTTTTATATATAGATTGCTATCTATTGACGCTTTTGAAAAACCTTGTTGATGGAGGTATTTGTCCAGATGATAATATCAAGCCCTTGGAGCCTGTTTAAGACCATAGAGTGCCTTTCTAAGTCTGCATACAAGCATTTGATCATTTCCAAGGATGAATCCATCTGGTTTCTCAATATACACTTCTTCTTCTAAGTCTCCATTTAAAAAGGTAGATTTCACATCCATTTGATATACTTTGAACTTCTGAAAGCTAGAAAGAGAAAGGAACATTCTTATGGCTTCAAGTCTGACAACCAGTGCAAAAGTTTCTTCAAAGTCTAGACCTTCTTTTTGAGCATACCCTTTACAAACAAGTCTGGCCTTGATTCTAATAACATTTCCACTTTCATTCACCTTGTTTTTGAATATCCATTTGGTCCCTATGACATTCTTATCATTAGGTCTAGGAACCAATTCCCAAGTGTTATTCTTTTCAATCTGCTCAAGTTCTTAATTCATGGCCTTGACCCAACATTCATATTTGCATGCTTCATGAATATTTTGCGGTTCAACGGAGGAGAGAAATTCTAGATATATTGAAGCTTCTGTAATAGTTCTTCTTGTTTGTACACCTACCTCTTTCTGCCCCAAAATTTGAGTTTCCGGATGGTTCTTCTAAACATACTTGGATGGAGTCTTTTCTTCTACTCTTATCTGTTCTTCTGGTGCCTCATAAAAGTTTCTTCTTCAACATTAGTCTGATCTGACCTCAATTTTTTTAGTTTTTATTTGCTTTGGATTGTCGCCTACTTCATCAACCACCACATCAATACTTTCAACAATTTTTCCAAGTCTTTTATTGTAACACTTATATCCTTTACTTCGGGAAGAGTAACCGAGGAGAATGCCTTCATCTGCTCTAGGCTCAAACTTGCTAAGATTTTCATTAATCCTTTTGATGTAACATTTACTTCCAAAAAATTTGAAGTATTTAACAGTAAGAGTCTTACCATACCAAAGTTTATGAGGAGTTTGAGTGTTGTTTACCCATATGTTTGTTTTGTTGAGAATAGTAACGACAACAAATGCAGCTTCACCCCAGAAGGTTGCAGGAGTTCCAGACTCATCAAGCATAGCACGAGCCATTTGTTGAACCGTTCTGTTCATCCTTTCCGCTACTCCATTTTGTTTAGGAGTCCTTACAGTAAAGAATTCCCTTATTATTCCGTGTTATTCACAAAAGTTGAAAAATTCATTTGAGGTAAATTCCCCTCCTTGATTAGACCTGAGGCATTTGATTCTACGATCTGATTCATTTTCAACCAAGGCTTTGAAAGCTTCATCTTTATGCTTTTTAAGTCCTATCCAAGACATCCTAGAAAAGTTGACAATGAACAATATAAAGTATTCTTCTCCTCAAGGTGAATTTTTCCTTGATGGACCACATAAATCAGTATGGACAAGTTCAAGTGGCTTACTAGCTGATCCTTCCTTCTCAGAGAAATTATTTCTAGTTTTCTTACCAAATTGACATGATTTTCATATTGTATTGTCTGGAATTTTGATGTCAGGGAGATCACGAACCGCCTGATATTTGCATGCTTTCCTATCTAAGAGAAGCTTAGATGACCCAATCTTCTGTGCCATAGCCAGTGTTCATCATTCTTGCTTAGATAACATTGTTGTAGTCCTCCCTTGAGTATGTATAAATTATTTAGAGTTCTTATGCCTTTGATCACTGTTTCTCCTGTATCAAGCTCATGAGCAATACATCCATTTGATCGAAATATTACCTCATTTCCTTGATCACACATTTGGCTAACACTCAATATATTATGCTTTAAGCCATCAACATACATAACATTCCTAGCTTTTACTTTTTCCTTCAAAAGAACAAAACCTTTACCTTTTATGAGTGCAGAGGTGTCATTTTCGAATGAGACCTTCCTTTCCTTTTCTAAGGCACCATATGACTGAAGTTTTTCTTTATCATCTGTCATATGTTTCGAGCATCCACTGTCGATGTACCATTGATTTTCCTGTCCTTCCGCATATAAGGCTATATGACATCTTTCTAGTTGCGGTGCTTTCGTTCTCCATGTTTTGGGACCCAATGGAACTTCTTACTCTTGCATTCAGAATCTTCCTGACCAAAGTTATTACAAATAGAGCATTCTATTTCATTTTCAATAGCAAAAAAGTTATTGTAGGTCCTCTTCATGATCCCAATCACACTCCTTTGATTTTGTGCTTCTCGAGTCATGATGGTCTTGTAGGCAATACATTGAGAAGCTTTGTGTCCAAAGTTGTGACATGAAAAACATTGGCCATTAAAGAAATTCTTGTGATTATTAAATCTACTGACCAAGTGATTGTGATTTCCATTGACATTCATTCTTGAGGCAAATTGAGAATGATTTACCTGTGGTTGGTTGTAGCTTCTGTTCAACCTTGAAGTAGATTGACCATGATTTACTTGGTGATCTATGTTCATACTTGAAGTAGATTGACCTTGATTTACCTGGTGATCTGCTTTATGTCTCTGCTGACGATTGTCAACCTGTTCACTTATTCTTGCTGCATCAAGATAAATTTTGGAGGTGGATGGCTTTTGTGCTTGAGATGCTTCTTTAGTATATCCAAGACCTATCTTGATTAGAGGAGAATGCTGCACTTTGATAATCTCATCTAAAGTTTCAGATCCTTTAGCAAATCTAAGATTAAGAGCTTTTGTTTTCTCAATATCTTTTCTAAGTCCCACAATTTCACATTCTAACTTTTCATTGTGTTTTTCACTTTCAGCAAGTTGGAATGTCAGAGTATCTATGATCATACTCTTTTCTTCTAAACATATTTTAAGTTTAGAAATTTCTTCACAGAGATCATCTTCATCTACAACGTCCAAGAAATCATCATCTTCAAAAGCCATCAAAAGTCTATAATCATTACCATGTTCATCTTCATCACTATTTGAAAGTCCATTGCTGTCTTCATGTGTATAATAACTCCTTACTTACGTTCTATTTTCTCTTCCATTTAACTAGTTCCTTACCTTTATCAAGCTTATCCTTATGAGGATATTTGGCTACATAATGACCGACTCTTCCACAATTAAAGAATTTGAAAGGTAGCTTACCTTTGAATCTTCTAGAACCCCGTTGAAGGTTCTTGACAAAGTTTGATTATTCCTATCCTTCTGACGCGTGCCCTGACTCATTGTATTCTTATTTTCCTGAAGCTTTGAATACGGCTTCTTTCCTGTCTGATGGACCCCCTTTTCTCATCTCGAGAGTAGTTAGGATTCCATGCAACTGTGACATGGTGATACTCTGAAGATTCTGCTTTTCTTCTATGGCCGAAACTTTTGATTCAAACTTAGAAGACAAAGATCTTAAAACTTTTTCAACTAAAGTAACTTCTTTTATCTCTTCTCCCAAGTTTTTCATGCGATTAACAATCTCATCTATACGTAAGAAATAATTAGCCACACTTTCATCATTATGTTCTGAGAGTTTCATATCGAATTATGAGAGATTGCAGTTTTGCACGTTTTACCTGATCGTCTCCTTCATAGCTTGAAATGATCTTGTCCCATATTTCTTTGGCAGTTTTGAGCTGCATAACCTTGACGAATTCTAATTGAGATAGACTCCCCAATAGAGTATTGACAACCTTTGCATTTGTTTCATACTGCTTTTTACCAGCTGTATCTGTAGGAGTTGCTGATGGGAATGTGTATCCTCCTTCCACGATTTCCCAAACTTCTGCACCAAGAGATTGAAGATAGGTTGTGGTTCTTACCTTCCAATAGATGAAGTTTCTCCCATCAAATATTGGTGGCCTGATGGATGCCTCCCTTTCATAGTTGCTCATGATGATAGATCTTCCTTCAAGCGATCAAGCTTCTTCTGAAGGACTTGCTCTGATACCAATTGTTGGAAATAATACTGAGAGGGGGGGTGAATCAATATTATCAAATCAAACACTTTTTCATTTCCATACTCAGATATATATACGCTACTTTAGTTATGGGAACCGCATATATATGCAACTGTGTTTAAAGCAACTAACGTATATCCAGTAAATTTATGATTCAGTTAATCCATTAAATGTTGATATTTAGTCAGTGCATCATAACTTCATCAACCATAGGAATAATAAATAAGTGTAGTAAAACAAAATAGATCATCACACACATGAACACAAGATATAAGGTGGAAACCCAATGTGGGTGAGAACCACCTGCTGCAATTCGTCTCTATCTTCTTTTAATAAGAAACTTATTTTTACAATATTTCTATACTGGTGCAATCTTATACCAGTATGCAGGCTTCTACCCGTAGAAGGCTACAACCTTCTCTTGTTCTCCAGCTTCTCCTAGAAGGGAGCTACAACCCCCTTAGCTCTTGTACTAGCTGATGTACTAGTACATAGGTGATGACCTATAGAAGGCTACAACCTTCTCTTTTCTTCCAGGGACCATGTTTCATAAATTTTCATACTGGATCCATCAATAACATCAATCAAATATCAAATATATTTGCATCAACCAATCTCCTTTTCACCAACCAAAAATTGAAACAGACAATTACTTTTCTGAACTCTGTAACCAGAATACAGTAACTATAACCAAACACCAATCCTGAACCCATAATACTGCAGCAATAAACAAAAGTAGCTAAAAATAATTTTATGAGATGTACACTACTTCAAGATGAAGAACCTACATGCATACACTGATGTATTAAGGCAAACCTAAGTATGCACTATTTTGAATTATTGAATCAACGTGTATACACGCCTTTTCTATGCTGAACTTGTGCACAGATCTATAAAAGATAATTTACCCTTTTGAATTATTCAGACATCATTTATACATAGATCATCAGATTTGTAGATCAAGTCATGCGCCAAATATAACAGATCAAAATCACACAAAGATACTTCTCTTCAAGCCTTGAGATCTTGACCCATCAATAGAACTTATCCTTCTTCTAGCGCTCAGGTTCCTCCTTGGTTCAGATCTCGCTATGCACCATAACCCAATGACCAGTGTTCTAGATCTTGCTCTACATAAGATATTCAATCCTTGAGTGCCATTGCCTAATGATCTCCTTCCCCTTTTATAGTCTTAGGCCTTACTCAATACCATGGTCCAAAACCACTTAGAACCAATACTTGGGATGCAATACATGGGTTCAACACTTCAGACGAGATACCATCGTCCAAAACCATAGTTGCAAATACCAAGGGCTAAATACCATGGACTAAAAACAAGTTTTCCCACATGTACGCGCTTTTCCTTGCATGAAAGTGCATGCATACGCATACGTGCCTTTTGATCGACGATCCCGCATGTATATGCAATTTTGTTAAGTGGAACCTACATATATCTCTTTTTCTTTCATTTTGAGAGCCTGAACTGTGATCTGTCATCTGAGTGAGTTTCCATCAAGGACAACAACTGTGTCAAAGTGACAAACCTATTTCATAATGCCAACATATACCTCACAACTAGTGGCCATCTTAAGAAGCAGATGTCAAAATGCTGACGCTGTTCGAACCATCGACCTCACGACCTCGATCGCATGAAAATGACTACTTGCACATGAATGTGGACATCTGCCCTGGCAGTTAGAAAAGTGGTTGGAAAATGAAATGAGAGGATGAGAAATCTAAATGCACCATCAGATTTGTGGCGTCGAGTAGTGCAAAATTGACTGTCCAAAATCTGAATTATGAGAAATTGTGAATCTGGGGCTCAAGGAATCTTTTAGATTCCCTCAGGATTCCTCAAAGATTCTGCTCCATGGGGACTAGAAATTTGCAGCTCCAAAGGAAAATTTGACATTACCATTGTGATCCCTGTGGAAAACCGTGAAAAATGAGTATAAACTTGGCTATATTCCTACATGGAGAAAATTTACCTCCTCAGGAAAATTTCAAGGCTCATGGTTCTGCTCCCTGTGTTTGCAGCAATCATGGTTCCACCCTCATTGTTGGGTAGCAGAAGCCCTGCATAATGGATTTGGAGCTCAAAGCCCACAATTTTGGGTAAAAGTATGGTAAAGCCTCTGCGAGGTGTGCGGAGCGCGAATTGTAATGAGTCAAGTCATAGGGTTATCCACCCGAAAATAATGTAAGAAAATAGAAAGTGAGCCGGCGTGCCCATGGTCCGCAGACCATGGAAATGTATAAATAAAGCAAGGCTCTATGGTTAGAAGTCATTTTTGGGTTTTTATCTTGAATGTTATGGGTTTATGAAGGCAATATTCTCTCTGCATCTGTAAGTCAGAGTCAAGGGGGTTGGTAGATAGATAGAGGCTCTGTAGCTGTGTGCGCAAAGGCCTGGTAGAGCCTGCAGCTGTGTGCGTGGACCCCTACAGCTGAGTGCGCAGGGTGGATCTGGTTATACTGAGAAGGAGATAAATAAAGATAAGAATTTCTGAATCATTGTGTGCTTTACCGCGAATCTATCTATTGCTTATGTCTAAATTTATGCACTGTCTTTTATGAATGTGTGAACTGGGTTTTATTATTAATTGTTTGCTTAAACACTGTAAGAAGAAGATCATATCTTTAATAAATTCATATAAATAATAAGATTTGGGAAGTAACTGGTGGGGATCTACGCGAAGAATAGGTAACTGTGCAGAATAACGCAGGTGTGCGATCTTTCCATAACACATCAAGACATCCCAAGGGTGCAGAAACTTGGTTCCAACACCCTCCCCTACTACCTCGGGTGAGACTTAAGTCCGCTCTCCGTGGATTGTTGCCAAAAGGGCCGGTAGTGTGGGATTTGTTTGGCTAATAACTCTTCCGAACCTGGGTTGGGCCCCAATAAGCCAACACTCATATGAAAGATGGCTGAAAAATGCATAACTCGGATGGAGACACGGACAACGCCATTGCGTTCGTGGCATCGAGAAGTGCTAAACCATATAAAATCTGTCAAAATATGACAAAGTGAAATTTCACCCCTCTTGCAAAATGCTGCCTCGAACTGTGTGCCAAGATTCTACCTCCTCTGTCTCAAAATTCGTGCCTGCTCCTGGTTCCTCCATCTTGGCCGCACTAGGTAAATGTATAGGTTTATATAAAATTTGTAGGGCTGAGTTTACAAGAAATTTGTTGGCCTAAGTTGGTTAAACGATTCCTTTATTATGGAGGAGGTCGGGTGGTCAAACCTTGCCTCCTCCCTTTTTTACACAATGAAAAGTTAAAATTAAAATTAGTTTGGGCTGGACCCACCTTGGGAGGCCCGCCCACTCCACCTACCCGGGTCGTTTTCTTATTAAGGTAGAAGGGTTGGGTCCACGCCCCAAGGGTCGGCTCACCTTTCCTTGTCATTTCAATAATGTTGTGGGATGTGGGGAGGGGTCGGGGGTAATGGCCCGCCCCTCCAAAATTACATATTTTTTTTATAATGTTTGGTTTGACTAGTTGAGGGGGTGGTAGGGTTGGTGGCCCCCACCCCCCTTTTTTTATTATTTTTGTTTTAATAATAACAAAATGCATTTTTTTTGAAATTCGAATAACGCCCCCACAATTTCGCCCAGAATTTGGTCCAGGTTGGTCGGAATCTGGTGGCCAGGAAATGTCCAAATTGTGGCCTCCTTGAGCTTTCCGAGTCATCAAAAAGTCAACCCAACTTTGATTGCTTCTAACTTTCGCATACAGACTCTGATTGACGAACTGTTTGCACCAGCACGATCAAGATGATGAGATCTATGCTCTCAACCCATCCATCCTTTTTTCTGCCAACAAATAGTTCCAATGTTGGGACCTAAGATTTTACAAAGGAATCTAAAACATGGTGTTGAGAATCTTTAAGAAGGACCTACAATATTGGTGGCACGAGTAAGTAGACCGGTTCATTTCTCAACAACCGCAACTTTGTTATCAAAGTGCGGAGCGACTGAAGGAAGATCTTCTCGGACATGGACTTAAGCAGATCTCACTACACTACATCGACTTTACACAGATCTGACACGAGTTGTTGTTTTCTGGGTGTAGACTACATTAGAGGGGTACATCATTGAGTTTGTGGAAGAGCGTCATCAACCATTTTCTAAGGCTGAGGTTATATTTAAGTTGGGGTTGTGGCGAAGAATACTGAAGGAAATTTCATTGTGGGTTAAGGTTCTGAAGGTAGAAGAGAACTTGATGGTATTCCAGAACCCACCCATGGCAGCATAAAACCCCAATACTTGGGGGAGGATTTAAGGGGAGGGATGCTAGAGATTTGAGGGCACAAAGGATAGCGCCAATGGCTCAAGAATGGTGGGAGAGAGCTCTACACAAGCTTGATAGAAGACAAAGAGAACTACACCAAGCAGGAGGAGTGATAAGAATTTTAGAGGAATGGGAGAGGGAAGGAAGTTGAATGAAGTTGCAGAGTGGTGGGGATAACGCTAGAAGTGAAGTTGGTCTAACAAGAGAGGCCCGAGATAGCGGTAGTGACATAGGGTCAGGGAAGTGGTGAAGGCTTCACCTCGCCCATAGATATGGAAGAGCCAAATGGAATGGGCTTTGCAGGTCCCGAGGAAGGATCTGATGATGATATCCACTTCACAATGAGAAGGTTGCTTTCCAAGAATGATGTGTCCCCTATGAGTAACGACTTACTGCCCAATAACTTAGGTAATATCTCCCCCAACTTTCCCTGGTACTTTATCACAACCCTGATCAATGTTTATCTAAATTAATTAAAGTTTGTTGTAACGACTGCAAAATCGTCCAAAATTTTGGCCTACATCCAATTTCAGGGCCTCCTTTGAGAGTTTGACTTGATGTTTTCATGCACTCGGGTTCACCCCATGATCTCATGTGATTCTTTGTACCCACCTTGCTTAACTGTTCAACATACAACTTTTGCATGTGGGTAACAATGTCATGCTTGCGACCATGTTCTAGTCATGTACAAGGTCTCCGATTCGTGTGTACATGTTGTGTTCGCTATGTAAACATCCAATGCATTCACACACAGAGTCGTATACACTGTCATGCAAGTATCATCGCAGTCTTCCAATGATCAATCACAAGCATCTTGCTTGTCGACTTGCACCATTGGTCAGTCATGTTGAACATGTGTTTCTGGATGGTTTGAGTAATCTCATGTTCAAGTCATGTAAGTGTGTGTTTTCAAGTTCGTGTACCCACCTTTTCACTCGCTCACACACTTAGTTGCTTTGCTGAAGTTCTAATGACTGGATCTTCCTCTGACAGTCGTACCCTCACCCCACCATCGACTTGATTGGCTGCCACCCAAAACAACATAGAAGCACCAAGCAAGTCATTTCAAGCTGCATTGCCCACAAGTTGAACAATCAACCCTCCTGCTAGTCAACTGGAGAGTTTGACCCGGTAATCACTCCGCGAGTGCCACCCCTCAAAAATTGCACATATGCTATAGACCATGCCTTCTCTGCTGAGTGATAAAATTGTGCAGACATGTCGGAAAGACACCTAGTGCCCATCCCTGTCTCCCTCAAAAAATTGCGCAGTTTTCTTAGCAAGCCCACCCGTTAGCCAGCCAGTTTCTCACCCGGAAAACTGCACAAATTTCATGAACAAGCCCTCTTCCCACCAGCAGTCTACTCGGATTAGAAACTGTGCAGAGGTGATCAGTAGGCCATCCTCCCAGCATTAGTGTAGTTTTTTCTGGCTAGCAGTTCCCAGCAACCAGCTGCTAGTTCTCTCAAGGAATTGTGCAGTTTTTACTGCCAAGCTCCCTGTAGCCTGCTACCAATTCCCTCTAGGAATTGCGTATTTTTTCTTGCCAAGCTCTCGACAGCCTGCTGCGAGTTCCCTTAAGGGATTGCACAATTTTTGCAGCCAAGCTCCCGCTGCCTTCTCCTTCTAGAAATTGTGTAGACATTATTTGCCCAACCTTCCTGCATCCTTGATTGCTCCTCCCAAAAGTTGTGCAGATTTGTCTTCCAGTGAAGCCAGGCCCCGTAGACAGTCACTGTCAAGCCAGATTTTCCGTCACCATCTCCTAGTGACTTCTGCGCAGTTTTCACCTGCAGAGCCTCCATCCCGACTCGAAGCTTGCCTTGCATAATTTTGTAACCTTGTCTTCTCTCTTGGTCGCTTGCATATGAAACGATCATGCATCATGGTAGACTAGGAGGTTTATGGATTTGATGTCATCTTGTCATGACTGACTACAGATATAGGTACACAAACAAACATGGCGCGACACTGAATGGGATGAAAAAAGGGAGTACATGCAAAAGAACATGTTCGCGAACAAGAGAACAAACGATGCATGCAAAGAGATGTGCTCGCACGCAGATGATCATGCAAAGATGTGTTTACAGATGGATGGACGAACGAACATGCGAAGATGTGTTCGTGAATAGATGAACGAACGAACATGCACTTTTCACGAATGGACAAACCTGTCAAGCATGCAAACATACAAGCAAGGAGTAACATGCAAATGCAACATCAATTGAACCCAACTACCATTGAAGACTTCATGCACCTCGCCATGCAGAGGTGAAGCTGTGACACACCATGAGGGCATCCATCACCCAACAACACTGCAACTCGACATGCACACCAGTAGCATCATGAATGTACCAGCACTGTCATGAGTTGTGTTGTCCACATCTCTACTGTGGGCGATACTGTCAATCAATGTAATGTAACATGGAAGTCCAAGAGACCCACTTATCATGTAAAGAGTCATGTAAAGTTGAAAGGTTGTGGAAGTCAAACAATCATGAGGGAAATTAAACAACCACAAGCTTAGTTTCACCCTTGGCTATAAATACCCCCTCATTTGTACATGCAAAGGACTTTTCACCTTAGCTCCTCCCACATAGCCTTGAGAGCTTGTAGTCTTTTATTTCAGGAGTAAGTAGTGGCTCCAACACCCTGCCCATGGGATTAATGATGTATGATTTATCAATGTATCTTGGAACTTTTGCTTAATTCAGAAGCCTACTAACAGGCCAACACGTTTTCACATGTGTTGTAACTGTTTGTACGATTCGTCTTGAAAACTTGTAATGCATGTTGTTTTAACCTGTGTTTAACACTTCGATTAATTCAACTATTCTAATACATATATATTAATGAAAATGTGTTGTATATGCTATTAACGATGTCCTACCCGTGTTGGTCACCTCTTGGACATGAGACATAACGTTTCACGTAAACTTGCTATAACAGCGGTTGCACTCGCGTGGATTTCCTGCTGAGTGTTGTACGTGTTATCTTTTCTTGTGTGTTGTGGTTGTGCATCCATGTGGATTTCTCCTCTGAAAGCTGCACATGTCTTTTTGTGTTGTGTGTTCCTAATAGAGTTGGGTTTCTTCCCACTCGACTTGGGACTCACTCCCACGCTTCCTCTTTGTGGTGAAAGAACCTTGACATAAGTAACACTATCAATCACCAGGCATGCGAACCTCACTACTCGAAGACAAAGAAGACCACTCTCTTATGCTGACAAGCAAGAGATAAGGCAAACATTTAAGATAATAGTAATGAGGCCATCATACTGGATGTTAATCCCACACCAAACAGTGTGAGGTCTAGTTGGGACTTTATACCGGGGTGATCCCCTAAATGTTGGCGGGTTCAACACCGTCAAGATTTCTAGCGCTAGAAGGAGGGCCACCAATTGTTTATGGATGAACTTCCTCTTAGACTCACTCATCAACCATCTGGTCAAGGTAGTAACTTGCACTCTCCCTCACCTACGCGCGACTTTGTAGTTGGTTACTTCTCACCTCCTAGGACTGAACACGAAATTCCATATCATCACCTTCGCTCCATCCATCCCATCACCTGTCAGTTCATGAAAGTAGTCAGACTGATACCTGGAATACAACATCTCCCATGCGCATCAAGGAAGCCAAAAGCCACTTCCACAGGGGTTGTTGTATCATCAATAGAAGAAGCAGTTCTTGCCACACTTGAAGGTTTGGTAGAAGTTGTTGAAGACAGAGATGAGCCTCCGATATTCCGATAGGGAGAAAGAGACACCATCATGATCTTGGGCTCAGACTTTGGTACAGGAGGCAAAGGGGAAGGCAATGGAGGAGGTGGAGGCGGAGACGAACCAACAGAATCAGAGCTGGAACCATCAGATTATGAAGAAGTGGAGGAGGATGAAGAAGAAGAAGAGATGGCTGACCAAAATCTGGAATAGATGACTTAGGGACAATTGGCTCTCCAAGGTGCTTTGCACAAGATGCCAAAGTGGGTGGAGAGAATGTGAATCAAGTTCAACCTTGACATCATAGTGAAGGCAAAAGACCATTTGGACAACTTCTACCTGTAGCTGCGGACCCTTAAGGTATAGTACGATGACGTAGCATGTAGGTTGTTTCAATGTACCTTGGATGGTAACACAGCTGCATCGTATCAAAGTGATCCAAATTTAAACAGGAACGCAAAAAATTATAGATATAACCATAAATACAAAGATGTAGCATAAATAAGACTATCTCTCATTAATATCATATAATGAAATATGCTTACAAACAGAATGGAAAATGAGACTAGCTCGGGCAATGGCATCTTATCTATAAGAAGAGATGTGGCAGCTACATGCCTCTGAACTGAGTTACAATGAGGCTCACGGGCCTTCTTATTATTGATTAATAAGAGAAAACCCTAAACAACTAAAAGCCTAACCCGAGGAGATGTAACACCAAGAGTTTATGGGCCTCGTTGGGGTTAGTTGGGCAACTAAATTCTCAGGGTTGTAGCTTGGTCATATTATCTATGTTTGACGTGCATGATACCTCATTAGAAATATCTCTCAGAGGAATACAAATAAAAATGTGATATCAATGTAAAATATTGGAGGAATATTGCCAAAAAAATGTCGTTTAGGGCCTTAAAACAGCGCTGGAATTTTAGAACCTGAAAAACTGCCAAAAATAGTAAATTGTGCTACAATTAAGGAAACTTAAAAACTGAAAGAAAAAATGGTGTGGGTCTATGTGGAATAGGTGGGTGGCCACCAATATCCACCCGGATAGTTCCTCCCCCCCTTAGGAAGCAATGTTCTCCATTACGTTGAGTTCCTCGATGAGATGGGGAAACTTATGCTGAACTTGGTTCCTAGTGAGCCATTTTCCTTGGCGCAAGAGTCAGTCGGCTTTGACAACTTGATACAATTGGATCTTCTACTAGCGAGTGTTCTTGATCTATTTGTCCATGATCCGATCAGTTGCTACTTGTTCCATGTAGTCTGGATTTAACTCTTTTGGTGTGAGTTGTTCTGCAATGTCGGATGTGTCCAGTAATGGTGGAAAGTATGGTTGAAGGTGATCCAAATTGAACACTAGGTGTAGGCCAAGGAATGGGGGAATGTTGAGCTCAAAAGAATTATCTACCATAGCCTTGGTGATGGTGTATGGCCCATGTCAAAGTGGGAAAATATTGCGGTGGGGCTAAGTGAGGCGCTCCTTCTACAGATGTTGCCAAACTTTGTCGCCCACTTGGAACTTGTGTGGCACTTGATGCTGATCATGTTGTTGCTTGTACTTAGCATTGGCTTTGTCCAATATGTCATGGGACTGTTCGCAGGTGTGTTCAGTGTGCTCAATGAAGCTATTTTCCTTGTCAGCTTCGAACTGGATATGAGCCAAATTTGCCAGAGTCGCTACAAATGGTATGGCCACATCAATGGGACATAGTGGTTGGAATCCCAAGCCCACCTGAAAAGGGTTGTGGTTAGTCGAGCTATGGAGAGCCCAATTGAGGTTGTGATGGACATAGGGGAGGCTCTCATCCCATGTGCGTGGATGCTTTGAGTTGTATATGCGCAGAATGTGTACGCCCATCCTGTTGACGACTTTTGTCTGGCCATCAGTTTGGGGATGGAAAGATGTGGACTTAGTGAGATTGGTGTCCAGTGTCGACTTGAGACTGGACCAAAATGTACTAAGGAACATGTTTTCCTGATCTGAGATGATAGAATATGGGATCCCAAAGTGTACCCACATTCATTCAAAGAAGAGTTTAGCAATGGCTTTAACTGTGATACTCTTCTTGTAGGCCGCCATAACGGCCATCTTTGAAAATCTGTTGATGACCACAAAAACATAGTCGTTACCATGCTTAGTAGAAAGAAGGCCTGACATGTAATCCATGGAGATGGATTCCCAAGGTCGACTAGGGGTAGGAAACGAAGTATAGTGGCCTTGCTTCTTGATGGTCGGTTTGGCAATGGTGCAGGTAGTGTAGGATCTGATGTACTTCCCAACATCTTGTTGAAGATTTGTCCAATAGAAATACTTTTGTAGTACTGCCATCATTTTCTCGACCCTATAATTCCTAGCGGCCCGACTGTAGCGTGATTCCCAAATCATCTTCACACACTCACTTGAAGGAACATAAAGGTGTCTTAGGTGGCATAACAGAGCATCTTGGAGGTGAAAATCTGGAACTTGTTGACCCTCCAAGAGCGTATGGTACGTGTGGCTGAATTCTAGGTCTTTTTTGTAGAGAAGTGGCAAATAAGAAGTCTTGTGCTCACAAGAGTTGAGAACGGTGGTTAACGCCATGATCGGTGGTTGGCTAAGGCAGTCTCCAACATTATTTGTGCTGCACTTCTTGTGCTTGATATTGAAATGGAATTGTTGTATGTATGTGGACCACTTCTAATGGTGATCATTCTACAACTTCCCTTGCTTTTGTATGAAATGTAGGGGTCGGTGGTTTGTGTGGATGACCATTGCCTTCCCCAAAATGTAATGCTTCCATTGTTAGCAAGCCTGCACAATGGAATACATATCTTTGTCATAAGTGGGATACTTATGGACTATGTCTGACAGTGTCTCACTGTGATATGCCATCTGATGCCCTTGTTGAGCAAGGATTGCCCTAATAACATAGTCAGAGGCATTTGTCTCGATCTCAAATGGTTTATAAGTCCGGTAATGTGAGCACTGGTGTAGAGAAAAGGTGATGTTTCAACTTTGCGAATGCCATCTGTTGAGATTCAGACCAAAATAATTTTTCTTTGCTCCTCCTTTGGTGTCTTGAATAAAGGGCCAAATGATATGAGAGAACCCCAACATGAACCTACGGTAGAAATTGGCAAGACCCAGAAAGCTGTGAAGCTCCGTCAGAGTGGTTGGGGTTGGCCAGTCCCGAATGACTTGGATCTTGGCTAGATCCACATGCACCTCCCATTCATCAATAATGTATCCCAGATACTGAACCTGGGTCATGCCAAAAGTGCATTTCTCCAAATTGGCACACAACTTGTGTTGCCGCAGTGTTTGGAGAACCTGTTGGATGTGGTGGAGGTGCTCTTCCCAAATTTTGCTGAATATCAGGATGTCATCCAAGTATACCACTACAAATGAATTGGTGAATGGCTACAATATGTCATCCATAAGCCTCATGAAGGTTGCAAGAGCATTCATCAACCCGAAAGGCATAAACAACCATTCAAAAAGGCCCTCCTTGGCTTTGCAAGCAGTCTTCCACACATCGGAGGGTTCGATTGGTACCTAGTGATATCCATACTTCAAGTCGATCTTGATGAAATATTCCTCCCCCTTGAGTTTTTCTAGAAGGTCATCAATCCGTAGAATCGGGTACATATTCCAAAAAATGATCTTGTTCAATGCCTGATAGTCAATATAGAGTCTCCAAATCCCATCCTTCTTCTGGACCAACAAGATCAGACTCCCACAGGGCAATGAACTTGGCCAAATGTGACCTTTCCACAACAAATCCTGAATTTTCCTCTTGATTTCATCGTTGTCTAGAACAGATCTCCAATAGATTGGTACTTTGTGTAATGGCGCGCCTGGGTTCAGATTGATGGAGTGCTTGACCTGACAGTGTAGAGGCACCCCTACAAGGGATGTGAAGATGTCCTCGTACTCCTCCATGACCTTGTTCATCTGTTGTTGTCGTGCAAAGGGGCCATGTCTGGAGGTCATGGCCACTGTCTTCTTCTTTCCTTGACGACGTATCATTAGGAAAACAAATTTCTGGGTTTTTGAAATGAGCTTACTTCATTGTTTTGCAGTAACCAGAGAGATGGTGGTAGTTGTTGCTACCTTTGGTATCCTATACAACTTATTTCCCAATGTAACAATAACAACACGAGGCCTTGACTCATAAAAATCATGTCACTTCAACAAGTATGGTTTCCCTAATAATACATCACAAACATCAAGGGGAGCAACGTCACATAATACCTCATCTGTGAAGGGGCTGATGCTGTATGGAAGGTGACATTGTTGGCTAATGCGCAGATCTGGTCCTTGGTGAAGCCACTCGATGGTGTACGTTTGTGGGTGTGTTGTGGTCGGTAAGCCCAACTGCTTCATGACCTCTACTGCAATGAGGTTCTTTTGGCTTCTGCTGTCGACAATGAACTATAGCGGGGAACCCTTTACCCACATTTGGGAGTGGAAGAGATGCTCCTCCTCCTATGGATCTTTAGGTTCCTCCTTCTATATCTTTGTAGTGGCGACGATGGCATTTGGCTTCACATCAATAATATGTTTCTCTTTGTCATTCCTCTTGTCAGGTTTTGACTCAGAGTCAGAACATACATCTGATTCTTAGGCCTTCATTTCAACCACTAGTGACTTCTTGGCTCGACACTCACTTGTGTTGTGGGTGGAACTCTTATGGAACTCACACCACTTTCTGTGTCCTTCTTCATCTTCGTAGTGTTTTCCTTTGCTTGTGGCCTTGGTGGGTTGTCCTAGGCCATCCCACCTTGGATTTTTCCTTTTTTCTGAGGTTTGGGGGCACCTTTCCCTTGCTTTGGATTTGCAGATCCAAAGTCTCGCTTCTTTTGTTTAAACTTCTGCTCGAACTTGACAGCATATCGGTATGCCATGCCGAGTGAGGAGATGTCCAGGAACTCCATCTTGTCTTGGATGTATCTATGTAGGCAGCTATAGTACTTGAGTACCAAATGTTTCTCAGAATCCTTGATACCCAACTTTGTGTGAAGGGTATGGAAACATTGGTAAACTCCAACACATCTTGGTCCCTTCCTTGCCACAACATGGTCCACTTTATGTATTTGTCCTCGTAGCTCTTGATAGGGTAGTAATGCTTCTTGATGGTGTTTCAAAATGAATTCCAAGTGGGAGCGACTGAAAAGAGTGAGGTCATACTTTTATCCTTCTGCTCACAATAGGTTTCCCACCAGTCCTTGATATGAGGGGAGGATTTGAGAAGAGCAAAAGTAATCTTTTATTGGCTGGAAAAATCATGAACATAAAAATATCCTTCTAGTAGATTCAACCATTTATCTACTCATAGATTATTTTAGGGGCGAATGTTCGCCCTTTGGCGAAATTAAGGGGTTTTGAATTTTTAGTGGACGAATATGTTGTATCATAGTACATTTTTACAAATCACCTAAAATAGCCCACCTTATTTTAAGGGATAGTGTAAAAAAGTTAAATTTAGCCCTTGAAATTAGGAGTTACAACCTTTCATTCGCCCAATTTCAAGAATAAGTTTTCTTTAAGTGAATCCATTCGCCCATTTTCAAGAATAGGTTTTATTTAAGTGATTCCCATGGGTCAAATACCATATTTATATAAGAGGTATGGTAAATTAATAAAAATATAAATAAATGAGAAGCATGGTAAATAAATAAAACATTTTTTATATTTACTCCAAAAGTCACCTTATATACATGCAAGGGTGTAAACAAATAAAAATATAAGTAAAGTGGAGGTATGGTAAATAAATAAAACATCTTTTTATACTTACTCAAAAGGTATGGTAAATAAATAAAAATATAAATAAACTAGACGTATGGTAAATAAATAAAACCTCTTTTTATATTTAGTCCATAACCCTCATTCTATTTATGAAGGCTCAAGAAAGGGGTTTTATTTAAGTGAATCCTATGGGCCAAATACCATATTTGTAAAAGAGGTATGGTAAATTAATAAAAATATAAATAAATGAGAGGTATGGTAAACAAATAAAACATTTTTTATATTTACTCTATAGGTCACTTTATATTTACGAACACTCAAAAAATGTGTTATATTTAGGTGAAACTTATGGGCAAAATACTATGGGAAAAATACCATGGACTAGATTGTTATTAATACCATGAAAAAAACATTATTAACCCTAATATTAGTATTAACAAAAATAAAAATGGCACATGGTATTGACCCATGGGTAATTACACTTGGAATGTAGCCTATTTAAATGGGGGAATTAAACCAGCATAGATCCATCTTTATTCTGGATCTACTAACCCCTGAGAGGTATCAAATATTGTGATATGCAAACTAGCATAGAGTGAAAAAATATTTGATCCCTCTCGGGGATACACCAAAAGTGGGGATATACCAATATTAACTAATCCACCCAACCAATTGGGGATATACCAATATTAACTAATCCACCCAACCAATTGGGGATATACCAATATTAACTAATCCACCCAACCAAGTGGGGATACACCAAAAGCTTATACATTACATCATCCATCCCATGCATAGTGTGGGTAGAAATTACATCATATGACCAAAAGGGATTCAACACATGACTACAATAGACAGAGACAAACTATTACATCATGGCTCCTGATATGAACTTTACATTAAATTATATACATGACATTTATAACAGAGACCAAGTACCTAAACAAGACCATGATAATCATCAAAAACTATCATACACGATGT
>APFE030186321.1:335703-399369 GCA_000404065.3 Pinus taeda | reverse complement strand
TAAGCTCCAGGTTTATGATAACCCATGGTAATACCAAGATCTTACAAGATTTTATAATTGAGTAAATATTCGCCATGCATGGTGAGAGATTCGCCAAAAAATTATATATACATATTATATTATTGATAAAATCGCCTTCCATTTTTCCTATATACCATGGAGATTCGCCCATTTATTATACTTATAAATTTAGGGGGGGTTCTTAAAATTTTCCCTGTTAATCTACTGCATTTGCATCTATTTGGCCCTCAAGTATGGGAATGTCAAAGTTTACTTGTACCTTAAAAGGTGTGGAGTCTCCACAGTGACTGTTCGATGTGGATGCGCCGCCGGTGGGCAGCTGTTGAAGGATCTGGGCAAAGCTATCCATCATCAGATTCCTTTGTTTCTCAAGGGCCTCCTTGAGCAATATTTTGATAGGATCTTCTGCTCCCTCATATTTATTTCCTTCCCCCATGGGAGGCCGTCGGGATTTTTGACGCTGGTCTTGCAAAGGTTTGACCAGTTCAAGCCCTAACTCCTTATATCCCAACCTCGTTGGGGACATGCAAAGAAAATAAAGAAAGAGAAGACTGCTCTGATACCACTGATCTGAATTTAAATAGGAACACAACAAATTACAAATATAACCATAAATACAGAGATATAGTATAAATAAGACTATCTCTCATTAATATTAATTAATGAAATATGCTTACAAACGTAATGGAAAATGAGACTAGCTCAAGTGATGGTAGCTTATCTCTGAGAAGAGATGTGGTGGATACATGCCTCCGAACTGAGTTACAATGAGGCTCAAGGGCCTTTTATTATTGAACAATAAGATAAAACCCTAAACAATCAAAACCCTAACCCGAGGAGATGTAACACCAAGAGTTTATGGGCCCTGTTGGGGTTAGTTGGGTAGCCAACTTCTCGGGGTTGTAGCTTGGTCATATTATCTTTGTTTGACATGCATGATACATCGTTAGAAAGATCTCTGAGGACTACAACAAAAAAAGGAATCCCAATTATATAGATTGGAGGAATATTTCCAAAAAACATCGTTTAGGGCCTCAAAATGGCTCCAAAAGTTCAAGACCCAAAAAATTGCAAAAAATAGTAAATGGTGATACAATTAAGGAAACTGAAAAACTGAAAGAAACAATGGTGGGGGTCCACGTGGAATAGGTAGGTTGTCACCAATATCCACCTAGATCACACAGCCTTCTGGCCAAATCCATATAGAACTTGGGTGCATTCAAAAGCATGTTTCTTGAAAAATTTGCTAATGACCCCAGCCATGTTACTCAAAGAATTGAGAAGCCTGAAGATGGAGGGGAAAGAAAAGGTAAAAGAATTCAATCAGAGGTTTATGCGCATATTGAGCAAGTTTTCAATGGACATTAAACCTCATGACTCCATCATTGTCAACGACTACACGTCCGCACTGTCGACCATCAGTGCGTAGTTCATCAAGTGAGCTGTGAAGCCAACGTTATTGGAAAACTGCGAAGAGGCTATTTTTGCTGAGAAAGACTTGCACGCTATTGGAGTCATCAAGGATGATGAACCAACAAAGGACTCTAGATATGTGAGGAGGAAATCCTATGTGGTGGCGAGCAAAGGTAGAGACAAGGAAACACATGATATTGAAACCCTCACTCGCCTAGTCAAGAACTTGACAATAGAAGTGTTCGAGCTTAAACAACAGAAAAATTGACACGTCTGTAAGAAAACATCCACTGAGACAAAGATAAGGAAGCATGTCATCAGGCAGCAAACATCTCCCTACAAAAACTACACAAAGCTCTATGTTCTAGCTCGATCGGTGCACAAATCCTGAATTCTGTTCGTTTCATGAAGATGGTCACCTAAAGAATCCTTGTTCAGAATGGAAGCGAGTTATAGGCTTTGTATGTAGTCGCAGATTTGAATTGGAAAGAAGTATGCAGGAACAACCAAGAGATACGGATAATGACGAAGATGTTGCACCTGATGAGGCATCAAGTTTTGGGCATGTGGTAAACATGTATCAATGCTCCAAGCAACGCTGAAGACGAACACCAAGAAACAACCCCAAAAGAAAAATGACTGTTATAATCTTAGGAGTAAAGGGGCTCCCCCTACAGTTGGGGAAGTGTAAGAAAGGATGAGACTGATGATGAGGAAGGTTGATCCACCAGTCGTCTCGAAGCAGAAAACATTAAGCAAGCCCAAGAATACATGGACAAAGAAGAGTATGTCCATGAGCAACAAACTGAAGAACAATCTGCCAGACAAAATGAACACCAGTCTTACCTCGGACACCTCAGTGAGTCTACCCCTATATATGACATCATTGTGGATGACATGAATAAAGCTTGTGTGAACATCAATTTTTTTGATTTAGCTAAGATCTAGAGTCAGTGGGACATCCTGCTACGCGTATTAGGAAAAATAGTGTCGGACAATGCAACTTCTACCAGCAAGGGAGCAAGCAAACCTCTCACATCTCTTTCAACTATGCTAAAGACACTCTGGATGGAAGAAGTAAACTCATGTTTCCCTCCATTCCTACTCTTATTTGAAATCTTCAACTGTAATGTTCACAATTGCTTGGTTGATTCTGGCGCGAAAACCAACGTCATGTCGCTCTCCATTGCTAAAAAGATCAATGCACAATGGAGAAAGACATCCACACAAATTATCCAACTCGATCGAACATTTGTGCCAGCTATTGGTGAACTTCGAGACATGATCATTCGACTATCTCATGATAGTTGAGTCTACCAATGCATCAACATTGTTGTTGTGGACATACCAGAAGCATATGGTTTACTACTCAGTAGATACTAGTACAGCAAGCTGAACATATATTTTTCTACTGACTTGTCGCACATGTGGCTTTCGTATAAGTGTAAAAACAATCAAATCTGAGTGTTATCTGAAAGGTATATGAGGCACAATGTCACTCCCATCAATGGCGAAAATGAACCATTGGCCTTCGTAGAACTCATATTTGGCAACTGCCTCTTGGAAACAATGTTGGGGTGTTATCCTACACGGCCAACCCCAAACCCACCAGACATGCAGTTGGGTCTCCTTCCTTTCCCAACTGATGTGAATGAAGCATGTACAGTACATTGTACCAATAGTAGTAGTAACAGTAGAAACAACAGTAGCAATAGTGCAAGCGTGTTGAATGGTCCGTGTACAGCGAGTTGTGGACCATGTATTTTGACTGATCAAAGACATAGAATGACTCAGGAGATGGGTGTGTCTTGATCGAACCAAACTATAGGAAACATCTGATTTCAAGTTGCTTGGAGTTTGAGTGCATGAAAAATGTTGCTAAGTACGAAGCACCTATGTTGGGCTTGTAGAAAGCCATCAACCTCAACGTGGTTGTGCTCAATGTGGTAGGTGATTCAGAGATAGTGGTACGACAGGTACGTAACACCATTCATTGTTTATCACCACATCTCAAAAGTTTCCAGCAAGAGGTATGGAGATTGATCTCTAACTTCCAAGCATTTAACATCACTGTTGTACCACGTATGTGTAATGTAGCTGCCAATGCTCTAGCAAACACAACCTCTAGGATGTCACCGATTAGGGATAGATTTACTATTGAAATATTATATAGACCACCTATCTTGGATAACATAACTAACTTATGCGTGTTTGATGATGATCAATAGATACTGCATTTCATGGCCAATGCTGACACCTTCAAGGATGCAACGATAGACGAAGACAAGCACGAGAAATCTATGCAAGTAGAAGCTGGTAGCAAGAAAGGCCACCTCATCCCGAAGGGAGTGGCATCATTGGAAAAGATTTATGACTTGCAAGAACACTTTCAGGGGCCGAGAAACAGTAAAACCCATAATTCCACCATGATGCACGAGATGATCAACTTGGGAACAAAACAAGATCCGAAGTTCATCAATCTCAGTACGTGTTACACACAGCAAGAGCAACAAGCCTGTTTCTACTTGTTCAAATAGTACCGGGATGTGTTTGTGTGGACGTATGATGATATGAAAACTTATGGCATGCGAATAATCCAATGCATCATTCCGATCAAAGAAGGGGTCAAGCCATATCAATAGAAGCTGAGGAAAGTACATCCATCACTTGAACCCCTCATCCACAAAGAGCCCACCAAGCTGTTGGATGCATGGATCATATAAAAAGTTCGTCATTACGCGTAGGTTTCAAACCTTGTTCTTGTATGCAAGAAGTCAGGGGAAATCCGCTTGTGTGTTAATTTTTGGAATGTAAACTACGCGTTAGACAAACATAACTACCCCGTACCGTCTATGGACCACATTATGAAAACAGTATCTGGGGCACAAATGTTTTCCTTACTCGACGGTTTTCCAGAATATAATCAGGTTCTGGTTGCAGAACCTAACAGACTCAAGACTACCTTCCGTATCAAGTGGGGTATGTTTGTATATAGACGAATGCCATTTGGGCCTGTGGATGCAGGTGCAACCTTTCAACGCACCATGGACATCACTTTTCACACTCATCGAATAGGGCATAGTGGTATACCTTGATGATGTGACTATGTTCTCAAGGAAATGAGAGGACTACATACGCCATCAATGTCGAAAGTATAAGATTTCCTTTAATCCCAAAAAGAGCATATTTGCAGTGTCTGAGGGGAACCTTCTTGGACACATTGTTCCCAAAAGTGGGATCAAGGTTGATCTGGACCGGGTTCAGACTATTACACAGATCCCTCACCGAGACAACATGAAAGCCTTGCAGTCCTTCTTGGGAAAGATAAACTTCCTCCAGAAGTTCATCTTGGATTATGCACAGATAGTCAAACCCATGCAGAAAATGGTCAAGAAGGATGCAGTCTACAGTTGGGAAAAGAGCGAAAAGTATGCATTCACCCATATCAAGCAGGCCATTACAAAAGCACCTGCACTCTACAACCCAGACTTTCAAAAGGATTTCCTACTATATACATTCGCCTCCGATAATTCACTCACTGTAGTACTCACTCAGAAGGAAGATATGAACGACAAACATCCCATCTCCTTCATGAGCACAAGTATGTAGGGACTTGAACTCAACTAACCCATCATTGATAAACAAGAATATGCAGTTTACAAGGTGGTAAAACACTTCAGGCCCTACTTGCTAAAGAACCATTGCATGGTCTATGTCCCTCATCGAGAAGTCTGCACACTGCTTGTACAACAAGAACTGGGTGAACGATGTGCGAACTGGATGACAGGCTTTGAAGAATATGATATTGACATCAATCTAGTTGACATTGTCAAAGGCCATGGGATCTACAGACTCGAAGCTAAAGAAATACACGTGCAATAAGTGGAAGAAGAGCTCGCCGGCTGGGAGAAATAAGTTGAAATGTATGATGTAGTGTGAGAAACACCCACATTTTAGGAATTTAGAGGGTAAGTTCCTCACATAGAACACCAAAGGACACCGCTCACAAACATATCACAGATCAACACACCAATATTCTTGATGATCTGAAAATGGGGCATTAAAGGCTTCTTGTCAAGCTTACAAGAACCTCTCCCACTTCCAAAGCTTAAATATTCTCAAGATATAGTGATTAACCAATTGCAGAATTAAAAGTGCTTGAAAATAGGTGTATGCTTATGTTTGTTTTAAAACTATTTGTGTGTTGTAAGTTGATTTGCTTAAACTGATATAAAACATATAAGAGTGAAATAATGCAACAAATAACAAACACATAAGACAACAATATAATATGGAGTTCACACAAAACTCTTGGGCTACGTCTCCTTGAGCTTTAGTCAACTCGACTAGGCTCTCTAGGATTATGGCATAAGTTCTTTTACAAGCTCCATGCTCAACTCCACTGGTTTACACAGAACAAAATGGGCTTAGAACACCATCTTATCCTTGGATTTGAAGCTCTCAGGCTTTCTGGCTCTGGCTCTGGCTCTGGCTATCGGCTTTGGCTCTAGCTATGGCTCTGGCTCTTGCTCTTGGCTCTGGCTCGTGGCTCTGACTATGGTTCTGGCTCTGGCTCTTACTCTTGCTCTTGGCTCTTGGATTTCGGCTCTGGCTTCTATGAGGTCTCTCTCGGCCTCTGCGTGCCTCTGTAATTCGCTTGACCTCCAAGAAATTCTTCAACAACCTTCCAGCGACCCTTTTCAACAACTTTCAGCACTCTTTGGTTTTTCACTCATCCTCCGAGCGACTCCAAAAACTCCCTCAGCTGCCTGTGCTAACGACTCTCATCAATTGAGCTCTTTGCTTTTTTTGAGGCATCCTTCCGACTCTGTGGCTTCCCCAGCCATTTCTCTGTGTGTAATCATTCCTCTACGGCTCTGCGACTTCTTTTGCTCCTTGTCTCTTCGACTGGCCATTTGGCTCTATGGCTCTTTTTGCGTTACAAACACATCATTGTCTATAAAATGCCCTCTTGCAGCATGGCATAATGATCAGGGGCAGTTACAAAGGAATTAGGGCCTTCTTCTAGGTGAAAACTAAAAAATGGAACGAAATTCCAATACACAGAGATTTACTAGAAATACACTATCAGGCGCGAAATTCGGACTTCAAACATTATGAAATGCCCCTATAAACCCTATCAGGTCTTCCTTTCATCAGCATATCGCAATCACATAAGCGGGAGGTCTAAAAACCTCAATACACGGGAATACATAGAAATCCCGAAAAACCAGATTTCAAATTTTATGCAATCGGGTCTTTAAATCCCATCGGGTCTGTGCTTTATCACTTATCATAATTGCAATCGTACTAGCCCTGGAATTAGGGATCATCGATAAAATCTTGACCTTTTATATACTCCTTGATTGGACGGTCGATATCGCATCACATGTCACTCCATCGCATATCGCATATCACCCAGTCGCATGTCGCTATACCTGGGGTCCCAATATCAGGCGAAGGCCTACCTTTGATGCGATAAGTCAGAGGTCACAGTCGGGGGTTCCTTCCACCCTTGCCTTAAGTCCTCCACTTAACCCTTATAATGTGATTTTCCTTTATAAGGCCTTTAACCCATTTTTGGAAGAATTTGCCTCCTTTTCAAAGGAACAAAGTAAAACTTCTTTTTGCAATAACTTCATCGTTCGAAGTCCATTTTAGCCCATTCAAATTGCAGTAGATTCAGAATGAAAAGATCTATGAAACGGGACTATTTCCAGGAGCATCTTTGGACTTTCATTTTCCTCTGTGAGGAACACTTTAGACTTAGAAGTCTATCTAAGATCCATTTTGGATCACTTGACGTGGCTAAAACAATCAAAGAGGGGAACAATCCATGACCTGAGCCAACATGGCCACTTCAGACAATTTATTAATGTAAAAGAAAGAAAATTTACATAAGATTCTCTCATGAACGATCACCTTACAAATGACCCTCCATTCTCTTTAAATAGAGATCATGGATCAATCGGGCGTTAAGCCACAAATCAAGTGTTGGTAATATTGAGGAGAGAATGAATCATCAGATCACTTCATGTCTAGAACATATCATGACCGTCAGATTGTAAGTTACAAAAAGTACATACTAAAGAAACACACTTTACCTAACTATACACTACACCAAGTTATAATTAACTATTTCCTATGTTTCGGGAAATCTTAACATCCCCCCTTAAGAATAACTTGGGATAGGATTGAAGGATGTACAAATATGACACAATAGGAGAAGGAAGGAGGCATTAGAAACTATCTCCCCTTAGTGACAACTTCCTGAACTCCAACCATAAATCAAAGTTTAGTAAACTTCACCTCTGTGAGAGAATTTGTAAAGATGTCTACAACTTGATCATCGGTTGAACAATATTTCACTTCAAGAACATGGTCATGAATGAGTTTTTTGACGAAGTGCATGTGTAGTTCAATGTGTTTGCCGCGCTGATGTTGGACTGGATCTTTGCATAGTTGAATGTCACTTTGATTATCGCACCAAAGTGTAGTTAGATGCTGCTGCTGAAAGCCAAACTCTGACAGGATATGACGAAGCCACAGGGCTTCCTTACTAGCTTCTATGGCATCACAATACTCTGCTTCTGCTAAAAAAAGAGAAATGGCACTTTGTTTCTTGCAAGCCCATGTATAGGTCCAGAACCAAGAGTGAAGACATAACCTATAGTAGACTTCCAATCATCAGGGTCACCAGCCCAATTAGAATCAATGAAACCAACCAATAGAGGAGATGCTTTTGCACTATAATGAATCTCAAACTGAACTATACATCGAACATAACAAAGTATTCTTTTAGCTGCTTTCCAATGACTTTCATTTGGGTTTTTCATAAACTGATCAATAAGGCCAACAACAAAGGAAAGGTAAGGATGGGTATGGGTCAGATACCAAATTTTTCCTACAAGTTGATGGTATAAGGTAGAATCAACTTTAGGGGAAGTACATGTGGCTAAAAGGTTGGGTCCAGACTGAAAGGGAGAAGGGGTTGACTTATAGCCTTCCATGTGAAAGTGGCGTAGAATATCACAAGCACACTTGGACTGGAAAAGGGAAATACCTTCCTTGGATTGCAAGACTTGAAGGCCAAGAAAATAATGTAACCGTCCTAAGTCTGTCATTTCAAACTGCTTTTTAAGGCTGGACTTCACATGATTTATAAGCTTGGGAGCACTACTAGTAAGGATAGGATCATAAACATAAAGAACAAGAATGATAAGAGACTTACCCACTTTCTTGGTGTAGACAACATTGTCATAATGACACCTAGAAAAGCTAGTATCTAAAAGACAGCTATCCGTTTTTGCATACCAAGCTCGAGGGGCTTTCTTGACACCATAAAGGGATTTCTTAAGCTAACATACAAGGTTAGACTCTATTTGTATAAAGCGAGGAGGTTGTTCCATATAGATTTCTTCATGCAAGTCTCCATGCAAGAAGACAAATTTAACATCCATATAATGGACTTCCCATTTGAAAGAGGCAACAAAGGAAATAACAAGGTGGATAGAGTTCATTTTGGAAATAGGGGAGAAGGTTTTAGTATAGTAAATGCCTTAAACTTGTGAAAATCCCTTAGTAACAAGATGAGCTTTATGTTTATCAACTTTTCCATCTGGTCCAAACTTGGTTCTGTAAACCCATTTGCATCTAACAAGTTTTCACGCCTTTGGAAGAGGAACAAGATCCCATATATCATTTACTAATAATGAATGATATTATTCATTCATAGCTGCATCCCCATCTAGATGGCCTGAAGCTTATGCAAAGGTGTCAGGATCATAATTCGTTGAAGCTTGAGTCAGTAAAGAAGAGGTTCTATCAAACTGAGAATGTGTACGTCACTGATCTGTAGGATCACTTGAAAGAGCACCTGCTGCATCCCGAGTAGCACAGATCCATTTTAGAAGCTGAGGAGCTGAAGCATGATCTCGAGAAGGTGGGGGAGGATTGTCATCCTCATTGTCATCATCCGAAGAAGAAATATTTTTAGAAGTAGAAGGGATAGAGAGAGGTGGCACATTCGCCGAACTAGGCTCGTAGGCCATATATATTTTCATCAAACTTTACATCTCTTCTAATGATAATATTTTTGGATTTAGGTGGAATAAGTCTATATCCTTTTACATCTTCAGAATATCCAACAAAAATACATTTTTAACTCTTAGGTTCTAAGACTTTATGTTTCTCATCGGGAATATGGGCCCATGCTTCACTTCCAAAAACACGAAAGTGACTTACATCTTGTTTAATTAATCTCCATGCTTCATCTGGAGTGATATTCTTTAAAACCTTAATAGGAGTGCAATTTATTACGTAATTTGCACAGTTAATTGCTTCTGCCCAAAAATTAAGACTAAGCCATTTATATTGAAGCACATAATTAGCCATTTCCTTTAAGGTGTGATTCTTCCTTTCAGCTACACCATTTTGTTGTGGAGTATATGGAACAATATGTTGCAATTGAATTCCATGCTCAATGCAAAAGTTGATTAATTTGTTAACATATTCTTCGCCATTATCAGATCTTAACTTAAGAATTTGATGTCCAAATTGTTTCTCAACAAATGCCTTAAAGGCCAAGAACATGTTAAAGACTTCACTCTTGAGTTTTAAGAAGTATACCCAAGTGCGTATGGAGAAATCATCAATGAAAGTTAAGGAATACTTGTAGCCAGGGAATGAAACAACTGGAAGTAGACCACATAAATCACTATGCATAAGCTATAAAGGGGCTGAGATGTGCCAAGAGGCATGTTTTTCAAAACTATCCTGATGATGTTTTCCAAGTACACATCTGAAACAAACACCATCTCTGCAAGATACCATAGGAAGACCTGTCACCATATTTTCCTTACATAGTTTTTGAAGGGAACAATAGTTTAAGTGACCAAATCGCTCATGCCAAAGTTTGCTCACTTTATCATTATAAGCAACAAATACCGAGGGAAGAGTTGATGACCCAAATTTGTTAAACTTATACAACCTTGTAGAATCATTAGCAATGTTAGTAGCTAAAATTTGTCTAGGATCTTTTAGGTCCTTAATTACAACATCATGAGGTGAAAATCCAACGGTTTTACATTCACATGAATGAGTTATTTGATATACAGATAGAAGGCTGTAGGATAAGGTAGGAACAAATAATACATCATTAAATTGACCATTGTTTAGATGAATAGTTCCTGTCCCTACAACACTAAGAGATTTATCATCACCAACATATATATTTTTGGTGTTACAATCATTGAAATAAGAAAACATGGCTTTGTTTTTGGCCATATGATAAGAAGCTCTAGAGTCAATGATCCACTCATGAGAATGAGAAGAAGTAGATACATTTATTGCATAGCTAGATCGATATGCTTGACAACCACATGCAAAAAGTGCTATTCATGAATATTAAGTTGAAGTGGAAGAGTGTTCCAAATGGATGTTATGCTTCTTCATTAATGCTTCCAAGGCTTCCATATTCTTAAAGAATTTGGATTCTAAGTGGCCATCTTGATTACAAAAGTTGCAATGTCTATCAGTCTTCTTCCCTTTGTTTTTATTTTCCTTATGATTTTGTTGAATTGATTTTTCATTTTGAGACTGAAATTGCTTAGGACCCTTGTTTGGTTTAGGACCATTCTTTTTAGGATGCTAGTTCCTAGGATTCTTTGAATTTGGTTGCTACTGGGTCACTAAGGCTTTCTTAGAAGAGTTTCCAGTATTAAGAAGACCAAGATGTAAGAGTTTTTCTTGTTCTCTTATTAAAGAATCACAAAAGGCATCAAAAGAGGGGGACTTGTAGTCTTGTCCTTGAGAAATGAAGGCTTCGCTTGTAGAATGGAAGGTGGAAACAAACACAGAGTAGGCTAGTCCCAATTTAGTAAGAATGGAATATATAAGATTACCATCTTCTTTCTTAACCTTAACACCTTCCAAGAGAAGTATAAGGGTCTTGAAATTTGACAAAAAATTCTCAATGGAAGAAAAAATATTGGGGTCCAATGTAAGCAACTCATTTTTGAGTTGATGGGCTCTAATTTCATTTTTAATTCAAGTACTTTATTGAACCGTTTCATTGCCTCATCAGGGGTATCAAGTTCTGTGATATGGAATCTAAGGTCTCAAGAAATAGACATCCATATACCCCCGTGTGCTTGATCTTGCCTATTTTCCCATTTGGCTTTCTTATCTTCATGTTTAGGTTTAGACTCTGGCCTGAAGCTATTCTATAAAGACATTTACTTCTAAGTAAATCCTCCATGTAGGACAATCATTGGAAGTAGTTGGTGTTGTCAAGAATAATTTGGCATGGACTTTCAATTTTAATAGAAACTGAAGATGTAGATGCTGAAACTAAATGTTCCAATGGAAAGATTTCAAAAAGTTAGGCGATTAAAAAAAATGGCTCTGAAAACGACTTTCGGATGAAGAAGTTATGATTTTTTAAAGAAAAGTTGTTGAAGATGCTGACAAAGTACGTGAATGTGCAGAAGTGAATGAGTTATATTTAAAGAAAAATGCTTCTCCATTTCCAAACTTAATCTAATTAGCTCACTTAAAAAAATAAATAAATATGTGACCCACTTTTATAAATAAGTGAAAGTCACTTTTACAATGGTACTTTATGAGCTACCCACTAAATTGTAACTTAAATAAAAGATAAAGAGACTTTAGAATTATAAGTGACTCACTTTTTATAATGGGTGAGAACACTTTTACATAAAGTAACTTTAACTTTTAAGACATAAGTTACATGTGCTTTTTGAAAAAGTAACTCAACAAAAAAAAAAGACTTGAACCCAAGACGTCTATTCTCATAAAGTAACTTTGGACCAAGTGAGCTAGTTTAAATGGTTAGCATTTTTGGAAAATATGAAGGAATTTATTTTTTTAAACTAAGTGTTCCAATGGAAAGATCTCGAAAAATTAGGCCGATTCAAAAAATTAGGCTCTAAAAACGGCTTCCGGATAAAGAAGTTACGACTTTTTGAAGAAAAGTTGTTGAAGATGCCGACGAAGTATGTGAATGTGCGAAAGTGAATGATAATGTTATATGTAGAAAAAAATTCTCCCCCCTTTTCAAATTTAATCTAATTAACCCACTTAAAATTAAAAAAAAAAAAATTATGTGACCCACTTTTATAAATAAGTGAAAGTCACTTTTACAATGGTACTTTATGAGCTACCCATTAAATTGTAACTTAAATAAAAGATAAAGAGACTTTAGAATTATAAGTGACTCACTTTTTATAATGAGCGAGAACACTTTTACATAAAGTAACTTTAAAACATAAGTTACATGTGATTTTTGGAAAAGTAACTCAACACAAAGAAAGACTTGAATCCAAAACATCTATTCTCATGAAGTAACTTTGGACCAAGTGAGTTAGTTTAAAAGGTTAGTAATTTTTGGAAAATATGAAGGTCTTTTTTTTTAGTCACTGAAGCTTTCGAGTGTGTGCTTACTTGAGAAAGCCATTTTTGCATACAAATTAGAAAAACATACAACCCAAAACGGATATGCAAAAATACCAAGCCTCATGGCTTGAAGTTAGATTTCACCGGAAACTAAATATTTTCCTCAATGTTTATGAGTTTTTGAGATCACACTAAGGTGCAATGGAAAAGAGCATACACATGAGAAAATTCCTTCCTTTTTGTTTCTGATTTTCTCTTATTGCAAGGAGTCGCGGGGAAAAGATCATACACAAAAATGAAAGGTATGGATCCAATAATAAAAAATAGAGAGATAAATAAACTGAAATAAACAGAGAGATAAATAACTAAAAATGGAAATAAAGGCTCTATACCTCGAGATCTTAAAAATGACATAGCTAGGGCTACTAGAAACCATTTCACATGGAACGAAAGGGGTTCCTCATTGGAATAGATACTCCTAACACAATAGAGCAATCCTCTTGACCCGAAAACGGTTAGAAATAGTAGATGTAGGAAACGACAGTCAGATGCAGTTGTACCGACTTTGGATTTGGATTACCAATGGATGCGACCCTCAAATAGATCTGATACCATGTAGGAATTTACAAGGTAAATTCCTAAGATAGAACACCAATTGACACCGCTCAAAAATAGATCACATATCAATACACCAATATACTTGATGTGGTTAAAACCCTTAAAGAGGGAAACAATCCACATCTTGAGCCAATGCAGCCACTTCAGGAAATTTATTAATGTAAAAGAAAGAAAATTTACATAAGCTTCTCTCATGAACGGCCACCTTAAAAATGACCCTCCATGCTCTTTAAATAGAGATCATGGACCAATCGGGTGTTAAGCCATGGATCAAGTGTCGGTAATACTGAGGAGAGAATGAATCGTCAGATCACTTCATATCTAGAAAATATTGTGACCGTCGGATTGTAAGTTAGAAAAAGTACATATTAAATATAACACTTTACCTAAATATACACTAGACCAAATTATACTTAACTATTTCCTATGTGTCAGAATATCCTAATACACTAAAGACAAAACCTCTTGGTACGCAGATGTGCGACAATACCTTGAGCATGACACCGTCAGATAAAAGAGGTCTTTGTTCCTCAAAGATTTATCAGATCAGTTGGTGCATGGAGTGATTTACAGGAAGCACAACAACATAGTTTTTCTCAGGTTCTTGGAGGCACGTGAATCAAAGAAGGTACTACAAGATCTGCATGATGGACCTACCAGGGGCCACTTTGTGGGAAATACCACTACACATAAAGCTATGCGAGCTGCTTTCTACTGGCCCACATTATTCAAGGATGCACATGCTTATGCCCACAAGTGCCCGGTTTGTCAACAATGTGTTGACAGAACATGAAGGTCAACAACCCCACTGCACCCTATTGTAGTGACTGATTCATTCCAATAATGGGGCCTAAACATTATTGGGGAGATTTTCCCACATTCGTCAAAACAACACCGCTACATTCAGATATCAACTGATTACTTCACGCGGTGGACAAAAGTAGTTCTGCTCAAACAAGTGAATGACCAGGAGGTCATCAACTTCCTCCAATAGAACATCATCTCACGCTTCGATGTTCTGTTATCACTTGTTTTTGATAATGCAATGCACTTTTCGTCTTTGAAACTTTATGATTTTGCATTACAAAACGGTATTGTACTGAAACACTCATCTAACTACTACCCGCAGTGAAACGGTCTCACAGAATCCACGAACAAAAACCTTATCCACATAATCAAAAAGACCATTTACTCTGAGCAGCGCAACTGCCATACCGCCCTGACAAATGCATTATGGGCTGACCACATAATACCCAAACCCTCTCTGAATACCTCACCATACTTCATAGTCTATGTTAAAGAAGCCACCCTTCCTCCCAACATCAACTTGCATACACTTCAACTATCCCAAGAATCCCAAGACAAGCCTTGCCATCTAGTCCAACTAGGATGGATACACTCCACAAGCTTCAGGAAGAAAGGATGAAAACAAAAGAAAAATTTACACTCCACCAGAACCATATCAAGATATGGTTTGATAAGAACTTTGTAGGGAAAGATAAATTCAGTGTTGGTGACTTGATCTTGAAATGGGATAAATCTCATGAACACAAAGGCAAGCATATGAAGTTCCAGTCCCTATGGATTCGTCTGTACACAAACCATGAGAAGCTTGGCCCACATACATACTATCTGCAATCACTTGACGGAAGATTGAAAACCTTCTTGTCAACGACCAAGATATCAAACACTATTTCCAAAAGGTTGGCCATGCCCCGGGTAATGTAAATAGTTTGCTTGCTGCTTGTTGTTTTCACTTTGCTTGCTTTGCTTTATTTTTGTTTTCATTTTGTTTAGTTTGCTTAATACCTTACTATTTTTATTTTCTGGAAACAAGTGCTGCCATCTACTGAGTTTTGTCTTTTGAATGGTATGTGGCTGAGATATGAAGAGACTTGTGACATTGCAACACTTGGCCAGTCTTGTGTCCGTCTTCTATGTGCTTGGTTATAACCTTTGGTCGATGAAGTCTTGATGACAAATACGAGTTATCTGCAAGGGGAGTTTTGGTCCAACCATGAACTTGTGTCCACACTGGGAAGCCCCATGCCTATACTTGACCTTCTGCTATGTATGTTCAAGCTTATCCAACTAGTAGAAATGGAGAAGGGGAAAATATAAACAAGCAAACCTATGTTAGAGGTTTTACATTCTTCTCTAAAGGAACAACCTCTTATGCTCTTAATAAGTCAAGATCCCTCTTTTGCCCCAAAAATAAATAAGTGCCAATGCACAGTCCTCTTGAAAAATACAAAGGTGAAAGAAGAGAAAGGCTTCTTGCACAGAGATGTGAAGCATGCAACTCCATTGGGGTACTGACCATGCTTGCTGGCAGTGGAGCAATGCGTGTGTTCCTACGTGACTCTACCGGGGTACTATCTAGGCCTACTGGACAATGGAGCAACACCAGAGATGACAACTTATACTTTGAAAATCTTCCTCTCGCGAGCCAAACTACCCTTCCCGTTTTTGAAACTGAGTTGGCAAAAGGTGAACCACGTCTGTCCATGTGGTAAGTGGGGAAGCCAAAGTAACCTGCACAACAATTCAATACTCCCTGAAATACCATGGCCCTGCGTTGTCAATGAATCAAAATAGAGAAGATGGAGTTCTACCAGTGTGTCACTAAGGGTTGTAGCTGCTACAACACCCTCCAAAATTTTGGCTCGCGTCTAATTTTAAAGCCTCCTTTGAGAGTTTTACTTGATGTTTTCACACACTCGGGTTCACCCTGTGAGCTCATGTGAGTCTTTGTACCCACCTTGCTTAACCGTTCAATAGACAACTTTTGCATATGGGTAACAATGTCACACTTGCGACCATGTTCTGGTTGTGCATAAGGTCTCCGCTTCATGTGTACATGTTGTGTTCACTATGTAAACATCTGTCGTGCTCACACATAGAGTCGTATGCATTGTTGTGCAAGGGTAGTTGCGATTGTCCAATGATCAATCACAACCATCGCGCTTGTTGACTTGCACCATCGGTCAGTCATGTTGAACATGTGTGTTTGGATGATTTGAGTCATCTCATCCTCAAGTCATCTAAGTGTGTGTTTGCAAGTTCACGTATGCACCTTCTCACTTGCTCACACACTTAGTCACTTTGTTGAAGTTCTGAGGACCGGATTTCCCTTTGACAGTTGGACCTTCACCCCACCATTGACTCGATCAACTGTCACCCAGAACAACGAAGAAGCACAAAGCAAGCCATTTCAAGCTGCCCTACCCATAAGCTCATCAATCAACCCTCCTATTGGTCAACCAGAAATTTTGATGTGATAGTCACCTCGAGACTGACTCCCTTCAGAAAAATGCATAGTTTTCCCAGCGAGCCCACTAGTCAGCGAACCGGCTGCTCACCCAGAAAACTGCGTAGATTTCATGAGCAAGCTCTCTACCCACCAATGGTCCACTTAGCTCAAAAAATATGAAAATATGGCTAGTAGGCCAGCCTCCCAGCATCAACACAGTTTTTCTCGCCAACAGTTCCTAGCATACCACTGCCAGTTCCCTCCAAGAATTGCGTAGTTTTTGTTGCCAAGCTCCTGGGAGCCTGCTGCCAGTTCCCTTTAAGAATTTCTCAGTTTTTGCTACCAAGCTCCTGGTAGCCTATTGCTAGTTCCCTCCAGGAATTGTGTACTTTTTTCCACCAAGCTCTCGCTGCTCGCTCCTAGAGATTACGTATTTTTTGTCTGCCCAACCTTCATGCAGTCTGGACTGCTCCTCCCAAAAATTGCACAAATTTGTCCTCCATCCAAGCCAGATTCCATAGACAGTCAATGTCGATTTGGATTTCCCGTCATCATCTCCCAATGACTTTTGCATAGTTTTCACTAGCAGCGCCTGGAGCCTTCATCTCGACTTGAAGCTTGCCTTGCGCAGTTTCATAACCTTGTCTTATCTCTTGGTCGCTTGCATTCGAAACGATCATGCATCATGGTAGACTAGGAGGTTTATGGATTTGATGTTGTCTCATCATGAGTGATTGAAGATACATGTACACAAACATTCATGGCACGACGATGGATGGGATGAACAAAGGGAGTACATGCAAAAGGACATTTTCGCCAATGGATGAACAAACGATGCATGCAAAGAGATGTACTCACGAACAGACGATCATTCAAATATGTGTTCACGGATGGATGAATGAATGAACATGCGAAGATGTGTTCGCGAACGGGAAGACAGATGAACATGTACTTTTCACAAATGGATGAACCTATTAAGCATGCCAACATACAAGCAAGGAGTAATGTGTGAATGCAACATTAAGCAAACCCAACGACCATCGAAGACTCCGCATACCTCACCATGTAGAGGTGAAGCTATGACACACCATGAGGACATCCATCTCTTAACAACACTGCATCTCGACATGCGCACCAACAACAACATGAATGTACCAACATTGTCATGTCGAGTCCTGTCATGAGTCGTGTCATACACATCTCTAGTGTTGGCCATACTGTCAATCAATGATATGTAACGTGGAATTCCAAGAGACCCACTTGTGATATGAAGAGTCATCTAAAGTTGAAATTTCATGGAAGTCAAACAGTCATGGGGGAAGTCGAACAACCACAAGGGTCAGTTTCACCCTTGGTTATAAATACCCCCTCATTTGTACATGCAAAGGACTTTTCACCTTGGATCCTCCCAGATAGCCTTAAGAGTCTATTGTCTTTTATTTGAGGAGTAAGTAGTGGCTCCAACGCCCCACCCACAGGGTTAGTGATGTATGGTGTATCGATGTGTATTGAAACTTTGCTTAATTCAGAAGCCTGCTAATAGGCCAACACGTTTTCACACGTGTTGTAAATGTTTGTAAGATTTGTCTTGAACACTTGTAATGCATGTTGTTTTAACCTGTGTTTAACACTTGGATTCATTCAATTGTTCTAATACTTATACATTAATGAAAATGTGTTGTATATGTTGTTAACATTGTCCTGCCTGTGTTGGTCACCTCTTGGACATGAGACATAACCTTTCACATAAAATTTCTATAATGACTGTTGCACTCATAGGGATTGCCTACTGATTGTTGTAGATGTTATCTTTCCTTATGTATTATGACTGCCACATTTGTGTGGATTCCTCCTCTGGAAGCTGCACATGTCTTGTTATGTTGTGTGTTCCTAACAAAGTTGGGTTTCCTCCCTTTCGACTTGGGACTCACTCCCACCCTTCCTCTCTCCGATGAAAGAACCTTAACATAAGTAACATTATCAATCACCAGGCACATGAACCTCACTAATTGAAGACAAAGAATACCACTCTCTTGTGTTGACAAGCAAGAGCTAAGGCAAACATTTAAGATAATGGCAACTGGGCCATCATACTGGATGGGACTCCCACACCAAACGGTGTGAGGTCTATTTATGACATCATACTGGGGTGATCCCCTAAATGTTAGCGGATCCAACACCATCAAAAAAGTCATAAAGGTTCATTGTGTGCACACTACCTACAAAGTTGGTATCTTTTACAGTATAACTAGTAATAGTAGTAAAAACCTACAAAGATCGTTACAACCCAGTTCGAGAAAATTATACTCCTCCCGCAAGGTCAATCATACATGGTGAGATCCTTCACTAGGTATCCCTAGTTCTCTAGTAGGGGGAATGAGGACATAGAGAGAAATTGGCATATGTGTGAAGCCATCTGGAGGGCCCACCAAACTACAGATGTCTTAAAGCTGATTGAACTCCAAATCACTCTTCGAGAGAGATCATTGATATAGTTTATCAATTGGCTTGAACTACAACAAAATCCAATGGTAGACAAGGTCAAACAAGAATTTTTTCAGGAATTTAAGTTTCCCTAGACTAACCAACATGGGTTTTTTGAGTTATGGGAAATTAAGTAGTGGGAAGGAGAAACCGCCTCAGAGATGATGCAAAGGTTTAAGGATGTGATTGGTAAACTGAGCTACCCGATCGAACCTAATCATCAACGAGACTAGTTCATCAAAGCATTGTTGCCACTTACCTGCACGCCATTGACTCAACAAAAGATTCCTACTATGCAAGATGCTCTAGAGAAAGAAATGCGAATTGAGGCCATGGTTTGATACCACATGAGTGACCGAGGCAGAGGTAGCCTCACATGACCCCTCTATCATAGGGCTACAACACCAGATCATTGATATGACAAAGAAGTTGAGGTATCTACATCCAACGCGACTCGCATGACCGAATGTTAGGTGTATAAACTACCATATCGAGGGGCATCATGCCACAAAAATCCCAAGGCTTTGGGGCTCGAGCACTCCCTCCGTGCTGGTAAGGTTTTCCACATATTTGTCGCTGTTAGGGTTGTGTAGATTGGTACATAAGGTCGATACACAGGGTGCACTTATATCCATGCATTTCCAAACCAGCAGAGTGCAACACCAACTGAGTACTGTGAGATATGTCGAATGCACAAACATCTCCCTCGCCTTTGTCAAATTCCTTAGAAATATTGTAATTTTCTGAACAACACTTTTTATGAATTTTGTGGCTCACCAAATCACCATATTGATTAGTATAGAGCACTAGATGCCTAGCTAATGAACTGGATCGATCTTCCTATCGAATCAATTAGACTCTTCAAAGACGAGGAGGGGGAGGAATAGGGGGGGGGTGTAACACCCTCCTCCCACATCTACCCAAGAAATCGACTACTTGGGGTAAACATTCAATGAAAGGGAACTATGATATGATTCGACCTCCTAAGTCACATTAAGGAAGTGGAATTGACAAAAACACACCATACAAACATCCAACATCATCAACAGAACCCTCAGAGGACAAATCAGCCACTCAGACAACCTGTCCCTGGGTCCCACTATCATTTTAGGTCTATTGGTCCATAATCACTCTCATGCTATGGGAAATAGAGAGACTAGCAACCTAAAGTCACTCTCACAAGCCTACCTGCCAGCGACTATGGACCAACATTGTCAGTGGTTGTGCCAATGACCTTGGGATTTAAGCCAGTTTTTCAGGCTCAAAGCCCAGGTCACTTCCCATAATTGATCCATCTCTTAAAATCAGTAAGGTAACATGGAAATGATAGTACTAAAGAAAATACTTGTTCAAGACCTTGACTAGACCCCTACTAACCATGATAAGCATTTCATCAAACATATCACAAATGTGTAATCTACAGGTGTAATTCACAGTTCTAAGCAAAGGGGGTCTCGTACTTAGCTGAGAGTCACTAAGAACCATTGATGCCTCAATGCATCAACTGTCATTCCATCCATTAGGTCACATATACATTTATCATTCAATTAAAATTAAAAGCATGATGATAGGCACACATGGCTACTGTCCTAAAACACATACATAACCAACATAATAGCAACAGAAAATAATAATGAAAGTATAATCATATAGACCACATATAATCCATGAAAATGCTCATAGAAATGCAAGGAGAAATAACCATTCATTAATTATGCAAAATCCAAACCCAGGATGTGAATTCCATGTTCCACTCGACCATAGAATGGCTGAGCCAAATCTCTCTTCAGCTATTCACCCCCGTGCCATATTCCAAGCATGAATGTGGGACTTCATAGAACACATCAACTAAAACTCATTCAGGGCTTCCAGAAGCCATCCACCTGAACCCATCAAACAATGATTCCACCTCATGGTCATACATCACAAAACCATCATCAGATTGGTCTCCATCCAAGCCTTCCAAGGCTTCTAGATTGTTTGTTCCAACCAAGGTTTCCAAGAGTAGTAACTCAAACCACAACTGCTACCGGGATTCTAGAGCATTTTTTCGACTACTTCTAGGACTAGCAACTCAACCCACCAAGGGCTTCTAGAGAAATTTTCCAACCAAGGCTTCCAGGACTAGTACCTCAACCCAAGTTGTTACAGGGCCTCCAGAGCATTTGTCCAGCCAGGGATTTCAGGAACTAATAACTCAACCCAAGCTAAGGAAACATGAGAACCAACCAAAAACAAACAATGAAAATAAACCTATAATATCCATAGCTATCCATGAAATGGAAAGGTTAGGCAATCCACTGTCAATCTAGGCATTCCTCCATGCCAATGACAGATCACAACCAAGAAACCACATACATGTGCCATGCATGCCAAAACTAGTGAAGGAAACATACATGCAACTCAATATCTGCAAGAAAATATGATGTAGATTCTGATCCCGATGCCTCCTTGCACTTTCCTACTTTTCCTTTGCCTTCTTGTTTCAAGAATCCAAGTATGCCACGCCCTCCAAGAGTGCTCCAAGAAAACTCTAAGTGTCCAAGATTATGAGAAAGGGAGAATAATGAGAGAGAGCTCCAACATTGAACTGAAAAAAAGGTTACCAACTGATTCTTATAAGCCTTTTTATGGATGAGGCATTTATTTTCTTCATTTTCCATTATTTTCCTTCATTTTCCTTCTCACATGCAATCTGTGACCTTTCACCTCATTTTTCTCCTAATTTCCATTATTTTCATAAATAAATGTGCCAAAAATGCCTTTTTTTCTTTTAATGCCTTAGCCATTGCCTTTGCCAATTTCCTTAGCTATAAACAACCAAATAAATACCTCATAGGATGTGTTTCCCAACATTAAGCTTGGAATAAGTGTCCCATCGACTGTGGTTATTGTTTTTAACTTTTATTACATGGAATTTTCACCAAGGCTGTTAAAGAACCCTCCCCCTTAGGGGACACCGTCCTCAGTGTTCAATCACACATATACCTCAATAACCTATTGAAATAAGACCTACTGCTCATGAAGATTTATAACATAGCTCGGTGCAATATTTACAATGAAAGATCTACTCAAGATAAAAACATCATATCAACATGACAACATACCAGGTAGTGGAGCTTTATAACACAACTCATTACAATATTTACAATGATCATCTTGCTGAGTGCCAACTCATATAACATCATAACATCACGATAACAAAACCACATGATAGCATAACAATATGACACCCATACCGCATAATGGAGCTTTATAACATAACACATTACGATATTTACATCCATACCTAGGTGTACATATAGCAACATCATAAAAAACATAGATACCAAAACATATGCCAAATCATATACCAACACATATATCAAAACATATACTAAACACCATGTCTAAGAATATATCAAAACATTATATAGAATATATCAAACTGTTGAGCAGTAAAAAGGGTCTTTTTCACCTCTATTTACCCTAATTAATTATCAATCCAGGTATGATTTTTTATCTCAAAGAGTGTACTTAGTCTGAGGCAATCACTTGTCAAGAGTAATGCTAGTAGTATAGTGCTAAAAGTAAATAAATACTGGAAACAAACTCTAAATGTAATGGCGAGAAATTGAAATGCTTTGTAACTAAATCATTCATTTAAGAAAATACAACACTTCATCAGTCAAGGGTGCAGTATGATAACTCTTCCCTTTGTAAACTAATGCAATTGAAAAGCAATCAAAGAGAAGATATCCAATTTGGGAACCGAACAACAATAGTCAATGTTCACTACAGTTGCAGATCGTTCTATTCACACCAAGGAAATTACTCGAAATGATAATTCAATTAACAGGAAAGGGAATAAAAAATAATCTATTTGAAAAGATTGATCAGCAAAGCTTTAACTTAGAAAAATGAATTAAGCAACAATAATAATCTAAAGGAATTAAACAACAACCTTTAACTCAGAAATGATTTGAACAGCAAACCGAAAATGGAACAACAAACTAACATAAATCTTACGAAATATTAAACAACAACTTGAATCAAATGTAAACTCACAAAAAACTAAATCAAATGTTAGCACATGTCGAATCTATAATGATGGAAGTAGTAGTCTGGGTTTCGGCATAACAAGTATTAATCATGGTTATGAAGAATCAACAATTTCGGTTACAATGGAATGGCAATCTAAATGAATAGCAATCACACTTAGAGTTAAACAGTAGCTAAATAGACAATAATACCAATTAGTAAATGCACAACACCGTTACTCTGTAAATGAATAACAATGTTAATCTATAAAGGAATAGCAATGTTACACAGTAATGCCATTCTATAAGGGAACAACAATGTGATATGATTTTAGAATAAATAGCATAACATTCTAGTTGTAGAAGATAACCTTACTATTCAAATATGAATGAAATATAACAGAGCCAGTACACGAAATGATAAGGAACAACAAATTACTAAATGAAGCAAGTAAAATAAATCAAACCAAACACAACTTGGAATTGGAAAATAATAGTACAGAAAGCAAGTGATCCACTAGGGCTGGGCCCTTAGCCTCTAGGGACGCACTGCTGCGGTTACTCCAGAATCAAAGACGGAACAACAACAAAGTTTATATATTAATCATGAAAACAGAGTTACAGTAATCACTCGTCAAAGAGTGTCAATGATCAAAGTTTAGATTACAATAGTAAATTCTATAAAACAACAATAATGCCCCTAGGCTAGCAATGCTGTCCCTTTTTATAGCGGCCAAGCGGAAATATCAATGATACAGATATTCTTAAGGTAGCGATCCCTCAGGATCAAAGGATCCCGAGGGATTCGCCATATCGTTATCCTTCAGTTATCTCCTCGTCTTCTTGCACTGATTTGGTATTTCTTCTTCCTTTTCCTGGCTTATGCGCTCTGATCTGGATTGCCTCGTCTTGATGCGGTTCCATATCAAAGGGACAATAGTTGGTTTTGCCTTGTATTTTCCTTTGAAATGGTGATCTTCCATTTTTTTCATTTTCTGCATAGAAAAAGGTAATAATTAGTCATTTTACATTACTTACAAATATCTTGAACTTTATCTTAATCCTTCATCATATGCCCATTTCATAATGTAAAGAAGTTATAAATTAAAGGAAAAGATAACAAAATGAGTAGCAATTACATACCTTTTCTAATGTTCAACACACCCCCCTGCTTACCGTTTTTCATGCCCTCATGAAAACATTGTAATTGATTTGCAAGGTAATAAAAAATTTAAAAACACAGGCAAATTCACAACACATTTTTGCTTTAACACAGCTAAAAGTTTGAGATGGCATGGTCTTACCACGTCTTTTCTGCCATTACAAGTGATGCAGCTTTGGATAATTCTCGCCAATTTTTCCCAATGCTCTCCTAGGGTTGCCGACAGGACTCCTTTCCCTTGTACAGTAAGGTTCCGCCCTTCGTCCTGGAAGATGGTTATGGCATCTCGCAGTCTCACCTTTTTCAAAGTCCACATAGGTCCAGCGGCTGGTAGTCTTGAAATTTCAACAATTATGTCATCTGTGATTGCTATTTGTCTCCCTCTCACCATGGAATGATTTTCTTGCAAGTTCTGCAGAAACTCGATTGCCACTGTCTCGTTGGATTGCTGTAGACGGTTAAGGTAAGCTATCCATCCTACCCTTGCTAAGATTTCTCGTGCAACATTAGAGACCATTAACAATTGTGGCTCACTGCGAATTGATCTTCCTCCCATCTTATTCACACTTAGCACACTGTAAAAATGCAGAGATGACGATGGAACAATAGGTTGTTCAAATTCTTAGCTCACTGTTAAGAAAACATAGAGAAGATAATGGAACAACAAGCTGTTCAAATTTCTAACTTACTGCTAATTTTTGTAGAGAAAAACACAGAAATGGCGTCGGAACAGCAAGCCATGCATATTGGGAAACAAAATACCATTAGGCTTGTTATTCTTGAGTCATAATTCCCTGAATAATGAGCTGACACGTATGCCAGCGAATTATAGAGATCATCCACGCCCCCCTGTAATGTGATAGGTCGTCCTCGGCTGTCAAATGAAGGAGCAACATGCTGAACTGCAATTGTACAGAGGAATAAAGGAACATCGTATAGATATATGACATGTTTACAAAAATGAGAAGATTATCAAAATCGAGGGGTATGATAGAATCGCTAATAAATATGGAAATGCCGTGATATGATGCGAGAAGTGGAGGATGGGACAACTGACATGAATAAAAGTTCTTATGCAGTGATTATCGACTTTTATCATCATGATTGATTTGTAAATGCGTTTCATGCATCAAAGGTTCGAAAGGGTTATATACATAATCTTATTTGAAATCACCATAAAGATATAAGAAGAAGGGTTTTATAATGACTATTGGTGTATAAGAAATATGACTTCAATACCATCACCAGAGCTCTATTGCCCACATGTATCCATAACCTTGACAGAGTTTTTTATTTCACCCTTGGAACCATAATCCTTTGTGTATGCCTAGGAAAGTGATATGCAATGTCAGAATGGAGGCCAATGTGTTGGCTTGGTAACCAGATGAATCATAGTGCCGTTCACCAGGAAGGAGTGAAAGGTGGGCAGGGCGGCTCGTGATGAGACCTCCTGTTCCAAGGACTTTTGTATTTTCTTGATGTGCCTCTTGGATCATATCCTTGGTGTGGTGGCCATAGTGGGAATGCCACTTTTCTTTCTTCCTTATGATCATGGTAGGATAGCTCTTGATGAGACCCCCTATCCTTCATCTGGAGAATCATGTTAGTAATCATATAGATATACATTTTTTCTTTTTCTTTTTTTCTTCTTTAAATAGCACTTTACCTATTTATATACAGAGGGTGGCTCAACACTCAAGAGTAAAGATGGTGGAAGAAGTCTGAACATCTCAATAGAGAAAAAAAATATGCCCTTATTCTTGTTCAATAATAATGATCAAAGAGAATTATGGGGATTTAGAAAGAACCATCATGATAAAAAAATAACCAATCATATTGGTATTAGTGAAATAATGACAGTAAGGTGATATAAATAGTTGTGTCCTTTCCTCTTTTCTCTTATCAATTCAAAGCAATTTCTTTAAAGATAACGATTTTTCTTTGATTTGCTGATTTTAGTATCCTTTAGTTTTTGTATTCTTGCATAAATTGATAGTTGTGCCTTAAATGACCATCACTCACAAAAATCCCCTAAATGGTAAACATACATACACACAAAAAGAAGAAAAATGCACTCCAAAAGTGCTGTTCTCAAGATGGCACAACTGTTGTTTCTTTAGAGGGATAGAAAAAGAATATTTGCACACAAAAACTGCAAGCAAAAAGGAAAAAAAACATGCTCGAAGCTATTGTTCCTTGAGAGGAACAACAACTATTCCTTAATCGAAACAACAAAAAAAAAACAAGCGCAAACAAAAGATACGGAAATGCTGTTCCTTCGGAAAGGAACAACAAAAATGAAAAGTGTTGTTCCTTTGGAAAGGAACAACATAAAATGAAAGTGTCATTCCTTCGGAAAGGAACAACAGAAAAAAGAAAGTGTTGTTCCTTCGGAAAGGAACAACAGAAAAAAGAAAGTGTTGTTTCTTCGGAAAAGAACAACAAAAATGTGGTTGTACTGTTCCTTTGGAAAGGAACAGCAAAAAGGCGGAAACGTTGTTCCTTCAGAAAGGAACAAAAAAACGTGAAAGTGTTGTTCCTTCAGAAAGGAATAGCAAAAGATGGAAATGTTGTTCCTTCAGAAAGGAACAACAAAATGCAAAAAGTGTTGTTTCTTCGTAAATGAACAACAAACGACGAAAATGTTGTTCCTTCAGAAAGGAACAACAAAATGGAGAAGTGTTGTTCCTTCAGAAAGGAACACCAAAACGACGGAATTGTTTTTCCTTCGGAAAGGAACAACAAAATGCAAAAGTGTTGTTCCTTCGAAAAGGAACAACAAAGCAGTGAAAATGATGTTCCTTCCAAAAGGAACAGCAAAATGCAGTAGTGATGTTCCTTCAAAAAGGAACAACATGTTGGCATTATGATACATATGTTGTACTTGATGGCAACCCACTCATCTCAGATGATAAATTATAGTGCAGCAAAGTTCACGCACTTTCATGCAGAGAAACGTTAACACACTTTCATGCAGAGAAAAGTTCCTTTCATGCAGAGAAAAGTTCACGTACTTTCATGCAGAGAAAAGCGCACACACATGGGAAATCTTATGGTTGGTTCATGGTATTAGTCCGAAAGTTTTTGATCCTATGGTTTTGGTCCATGGTATTGAATCCAAAAGAATTGAACCCAAGTATTGGGTCCATGGTATTGTTTCTCAATGGTTTTGGTCCATGGTTTTGAGTGAGGCCTAGCCTATAAAAAGGAAAGGAGATCATTTGGCTAATCTCAAGTGTTGAAAATCTTAAGAAGAGAAAGATCTGAATTTCTGATAATCGGTTAGTGAGACATAGTTGAATCTGAATCAAGGAGAAACCAGAGCATTATAAGTCAAATCTACTGAAGAGAGCGGCAATGGCGCAGTGCAGAGGTGCGTAGAACCAGAGAAGAAGCAAGTGCGGAGTTGCGCACACTTGTCACGGCAGAAGTGCGGATATCTATAAGTTTCCTTCGGTGAAGTTGCAGATCCTTCTTGAAATATATTTTAGCTATCTTTTATCTGTTTCTGCAAAGATCTAGGTTTAAATTGGTGTCTGGTTACTAGTGTTATTTTCTGGTTACTGCATTCTGAGAAGTTATTTGTTTAAAGGAGATTGGGTGATGCACATGTACATGATGTTCTGGATCCAGTTTGAAAATTGATGAAACATGGTCCCTGGAAGGAAAGAGAAGGTAGTAGCCTTCTGTAGGTTAGCACCTATGTACTAGTATTTCAGCTAGTACAAGAGCTAAGGGGGTTGTAGCTCCCTTCCAGAAGAAGCTAGAAAATGAGAGAGGGTTGTAGCTCTCTGCAGGTTGCAGCCTACGTACTGGTAAAGACTGCACCAGTACAAAATCATTGTAAGAAGAAGTTTCTAATTGAAAGAAGATAGAGACATATTGCAGCAGGTGGTTTTCACCCACATTGGGTTTCCACCTTACATCTTGTGTTCCTTGGTGTGACTGTCTATTTTGTGTTCCTGCTCATTATTCTATGGTTCTCACATACAGATTAATGGCAAACATCTATAAAATAAATTAAATTACAAGTTTGGAAGGTATATGCAAGTTTCAATTGTCAGATCTGAAAATATTTGTATAAATTGATAAGAGTTTGATAATACTGATTCACCCCCCCTCTCAGTATTATTTCCAACACAACAAAGCGGTGAAAATTCGAAGAAACAACAAAGTATAAAAAAATTATAGAAATGCAGAAATCTATACATAAAGTAATTTACACAAACATAATAGAAAAATTTATGTACAAAATTTTGAAAGCAATCAAATTACTTAGTGAACCAAAGGCGAGGAGGAGTTTTCTTCCTCAACTAGAATCTGTATGTTAGAGTCTTCCCGAAGTTGTTGGTAGAAGGATTCTCGAGTAAGCGGTTTGCGGTACAGTCGAACTCGATGGCCTTTTGCTTTAAAGATATGTCCAGATCTATCAATGGTAGTTAAAGTAATGGTGCTGTTATCATGCACTTTCTGGATTTCATATGGTCCCAGCCAGGGAGTTTGAAGCTTCCCCAGAAAATCTTGAAACCTGGAATCGTATAGGAGTGCCCGATTCCCTTCGTGGAAGACCTTCTTTTTGATAAGGGCGTCGTGCCATTTTTCTCTCTGTTGTTGGATTAATGCAGTATGTTGAAGAGCGGAGAACCTGATTTCATCTAGCTCGTTTATTTAGTATAGTCTATTAATCTGGGTCTCATTTAAATCTAGACCGACTTCTTGTGCTGTTCTCAACGTTTGTATTTCGAACTCTATTGGAAAGATGGGTTCCTTTCCAAATACTAGCTGATATGGTGAATAACTGGTGGTATTTCTCCACGTTGTTCTGTATGCCCATAAGGCTTTCGACAATCTTGTAGCCCAATTGCATGTGTGTGATGCAAGGGTTTTTGTTAATATTGTTTCTATTACCTTATTCGTGCTCTCTACTTGGCCATTTTTCTGTGGGTGGTATGGCGTGGTAATCTTGTGGTGAATATGATAGTTTTTTAATGTTGCAACAATTTTATTACCAAAAAAATTGTGGTCCTCCGTTCGTGATTATGTCTCTTAGTAGGCCATATTGCACAAATAACTGGAACAAGAAATGAATGATGAAATCATCTGTAGCTCTTGGAAGTGCCTCTACTTCAACCCATTTGGTCACATATTCTATTGCTACCAAAATATATGTTTTCTGGTTTGATGATGGGTTGATCGAACCAACAAAATCGAGCGCCCAACACTCAAATGGTTTGATGACTAACTGTGGGTTCAAAGGCCTTTCGTCAGACTGTCCAAGGCATCCTCATCTTTGGCAACTGTCACAAGCTTGAACAAGTTTCTTTGCATCTTTGAAGATTGTGGGCCAGTAATACCCTCTTTGCAGAACTTTGTGACCAGTTCTTTGATTTGCGAAATGTCCGCCACATGGTCCATCATGACAAGCTTTTAGAATGTAAAATATTTCATCTTCACGAACGCATCTTCTGATGTGCATATCTGCCCCTGTATGGAATATGTAGCCCCCAATCCAAGAAAATTGGGTAGTGCGCTGCATGATCTGTTTTGTTCATTGGGGGTCAAATGCTTTGATAATTTGCCTACTGCTAAATAATTTGCAACATTAGCATACCAGGGTGTTTTGACAGTAACAACAAATAAATGTTCATCTGGATATTGATCTTCGATTGCTGTTGCATCCATTGGCTTTGGCATTCGTGAGAGAAAGTCAGCTACGAGATTCTCTTTCCCAGGTTGATCTTTTATTATGATGCAGAATTCCTATAATAAAATCAACCATCTTGTTTCTATACCATTTGTAATTGGTTTATTTGCTAAATATTTTATGGCAGAGTGATCTGTATATAAAACAACAAGATATCTAGTGATATAATGCCTAAATTTATTTACAGCATGTATTATAGCTAAAAATTCTTTTTCAGTAACAGTATAGTTTAACTCAGCAGGAGACAAATTCATGCTAATATAATAGATTGCATATGGTTTTTTGTCTTCTTCCTGCCCAAGGACTGCTCCAATAGCTGTGTCTGAAGCATCTGATGAAATTTGAAATGACAGGTCCCAATTTGGGCCTTTGAGCACTGGGGCTATTGACACAAGCTTTTTCAGATCCTCAAAAGCACGATCACATTTATCTGTCCAAATAAAATCAACATTCCCTGTTAATACTTATAGAGGTGCAGCTATTTGAGAAAAATGTTCTATAAATCTCCTATAATAACTAGAAAATCCAAGAAAATTGTGTACCTCTGTCTGTGTGGTAGAAGTTGGTATTAACAGAATTATTTGAATTTTGGCTGAATCTACCTATATTCCTACTGCTGAGATATAATGACCTAGGATGAGTCCTTCAGTCATCATCATATAACAATTTTCATGGCTCAAGCAGAGCCTGGTGGTGATACATCGTTGCAACACCTTTTCCAATGTGTCTAGTGCTAGGTCGAAATCATCTTCGTATGGTGTGAAATCATCCATGTATACTTCGAGCCCTTCATTTATTAAATTTGAAAAGATGCTGAGGATAGCCCTTTGAAATGTGGCAGGGGCATTGCATAGGCCAAAGGGTAAAAATATGTAGGCAAACGTTCCCTAAGCACAGGTAAAGGTAGTTTTGTCCTAGTCTTCAGGGACAATCTGAATCTAATTGTAGCCACTGAAGCCATCCAAGAAAGAAAAGAATTTCTTTCCTGCTAATGTATCTAATACCTAGTCAATGAATGGAAGGGGAAAGTGGTCTTTCTGGGTTGCTTTGTTTAATTCTCTATAATCTACACAAATCCTCGACTTTCCATTCTTCTTTGGCACTACTACTAGTGGAGAGACCCATTTTCTATCGGAGATTGGATAAATAAATTTTACATCCAAAAGTTTTTGTAATTCAACTTTCACAATGTCTTTTAGATGAGGGTTAAGTCTTCGTTGGGGTTAGCGAACAGGTCTCGCATCCTTTTCTTTATAAATGTGGTGTGTACATAGCCGAGGATCAATTCCCTTCATGTCCAGATAATCCCATGCAAAAGCTTCCTTGTATTTTCTCAGTAATTGGATCAACTTCTCTTCTTGTTCAGGAGTCAAGTTATTATTGATGTTTAAAGTTTTTCCCGGCTCAATCTCTATAGTTTTGCTATTTGAAACAGAGGTAGCAGGTATTGTTTGATCATGAGTGTCTTTAAGAGGATCTTCTTCTAGTTCATTGTCAAATGCTGCCTCTATCATGTGACATTGTACGTGGGATATGGACTTAGCTTGATTAATAAAGTTGTTAATAACATCATCCTCTGTTTGATCTTTGAAATCAGGGGAATCTTCTATAGTTAATGGGGATCTAATGTTTTCGGTAAGGTATGATACATGATGTTTGTTAGTTTTTATTATTGTTACACTTGGCTGGCCTAGAGGGTATAGGGCTAGATTCTTGATGTTACTTCCTCTAGTTATGGTCATATTGCCTTGTCGGCAGCCAATGTAGGAATCAACGGCTACAAGCCAAGGTCTGCCTAAAATTAACGGATGTCCATCGAATTGGTTTTTAGGGTTTATTATTAGAAAGTTGACAGGATATTCCTAGGAATTAACAAATACCTTGACATCATGTAGTGTACCTTCTGGCCTAACCACTGATCGGTCAACCAGTTCTAATAAGGTAGAAGTTGGTTCTATTGATGTAATGCGTAGTTTTTGACAAGTGTTGGTTGTTAAAATATTAATTACAGCCCCTAAATCAACTAAGGCATTTGAAAAGGTTTGAGCATTGATTTGTACTATCACTATTGGATTTCCTGGGTCTTCATATTTGACGGGTGCTTCTCTTCTTGATAATAGATCAGATAGGGTGCCAACTACTTGGACTGTTGGGTTATTTGTTATTCTCCTTCTTGGTTTTTTTATACATAGCTCTTTGATGGTCTTCGCATATATCAGGATATCTTGGATAGCTTGGAGGAGTGGGATTTTTATGTACAAATTCTTTAGTTCTCCCAGAATATCAATGTCAGGATGCTCTATAGGACGCGGTATGATTAACCATTCTGGGAATGGGGGAGAAGATGTGGTTGCCTAGTTATGAGTCTGTTTTCTGACCACCTCTTCTTCTTGTAATGGTTGTTCTGTGGGTAACTGATTTTCAACTTGAACATTTTTATCTCCCTCGGTTTCTATAATGCACCCAGATCTTAATTGAAGGTCATTGAACTCCCTTAGATTGGTTTCTAGTTTTAGTGTTTCAATTATTTGAATAGATTGCACTAGTTTTTTATTTGGGTTCGGGTTGGGTTGGGCTAGGAGTTGCAATCTTAAGTTGGTTTGAGGGTTTTGTTGTAGTGCTGGCAGTGTATGTTGAGGGAGTGGAATGGTTTCTACTGGTTGATTCATCAGTCTTTGCCAGTTTGTCTGCCAGGCTTAACTCTGCGAAGTGGGAGGAGACCATTGTGTTGGATATGCATTGTTTTGCCAATATGGTGGAGCGTAGGGAAAATTTGGCCATTTAGATTGGCTTGCTTGATTCAGCCATGGTGATGATGAAGGAAATGGTTGTTGTGACCAATTTGAGAAGGGTGGTTGATTTTGCCACATTGTATTATATTTATGAGCATGATATTGTAAAGGTTGGAAAGAAGAAGCTGGATAAGGAAACATACCTGATTATCGCTGCTGCCATTGACGGCACTGGTTAAGTAGGTACACCAGTTTTAATTCTTCTTCCGCTTCTTTGTAAATTGCTTTGAAACCAGGAAGTGAGGGGCAGGTCTTCGTAGAGTGGACTTTTGTACAAATAGCTCAAAATTGAACTGCATCTAATGGGCACTCTTTGTAGCTGTGTTTCTTTTTGCATTTGGGACAGAATATTGCCATATTCTGCTCTGCCTCTGCTTGTTTATGTTTTGCTTGCCTAATATCGAGCTGCGTTTTCAGAGTCCCCAATATATCAGTTTTGAAATTTTCTAGTAAATTTCCAATTTCTGCGCGAGTTACTCCTTCTCCAAAGATCTTGTTGTCCCTTGTAAACTTATCATGTTCTGCTGGTTTTAGCCTTGTGTTGCCTCGTGAACTCCTAATACATAAATCAATGATGTTAACAAAATCTTCTTGATTGATGTCTCCTTTTCCCATAATATTTAGTGCTTCAATCCATTGTTTCTTCATACCTTTAATTAATGTTGTTTTTAATACATTGTCGGGTAAGGGTAATGATGCATAAGGAGATCTTTGAAGATTATACTGAAAACATTAAACATATTCTTCTAGTGTTTCATTAGGTCTAGCTACTATCTGAAAGATTTCATCTTTTAACTCTCTAGAGCTACAATAATCCTGATATTTCTTTAGGAAAGTGCCTTTCATCCGATCCCAGTCATTTATAACACCTCCACCCAACCCCATAAACCATTGTAAAGAAGCTCCTTTTAATGTAGAAGGAAATAGTTTTAGCTTTTGGGGATCGGTGGTATAGTCATATCCTCCGCACAGCACATCGAATTCAAACAAAAATGCATCTGGGTCCTCTGATGTTAGGCCATGAAATGTAGGGATATGATGGAGAGGAATTTCCTTCATAGGTACGTTGACTGCAGTGTCTACAATGGGATACTGCAGTGTGGAGGTTTGGGGGGTTTGTTGGTTCTGGGCCATTTGGTCAAATATATGCCAATAACCTTCCAGGATTTCTAGGAGGGTATTCCTAGGTTGGTTGGACGGAGCAGGGACGAACTTAACATGAATGGTCTTAACAACACTTCCTTTGTCTGGGATGATGAGAGTTTCTACTATTTGGGGGGATTTTAGCTGTTGAGGTTTTTTGTTCTGGATGAATTTTGCAGCACTTCCTTTAATTGGGCTGCTTAATGGCTGAATTATTCCAAGAGGAGATATTGGTTCTTCAGTTTTCCCTGTTTCTCCTCTCCCTTCGTAGAGATTACTAAGGTTCCATTATTGCAATGATTTTGGGCTATAATTTTTAATTTCTTGAAAATCTTTCTCCTCAGTTTGGCTGTGCACCTCAGCAAAGGCTACAGATGGTAATCCTGTGGCCCGAAGGGAACTAGTAGGTTGTCTAGAATCAACTTTTCTAGGTCCTACTGAAGGTTGAGATTCTGCTTTTTTAAGGATTTCGTCTATAAAGGTTGATTGGCCAAGGGTCATCGACCCCTTAGCTTTATCAGGCTTGGGTAGTGGTTTAGGATTTTTTTTAGGCTTTTTCTGCTTAGTCATGCACATAAATCAAATGCAGGTGCACAGCCAAAGGAACAACAATGTTACACAGTAATGCCAATCTATAAGGGAACAACAATGTGATATGATTTTAGAATAAATAGCATAACATTCCAATTGCAGAAGATAACCTTACTATTCAAATATGAATGAATCATAACAGAGCCAGTACACGAAATGATAAGGAACAACATATTACTGAATGAAGCAAGTAAAAGAAATCAAACCACACACAACTTGGAATTGGAAAATAATGGTACAGAAAACAAGTGATCCACTAGGACCGAGCCCTTACCTCCAGGGACGCACTGCTGCAGTTACTCCAGAATCAAAGACGGAACAACAAAAAAGTTATATATTAATCATGAAAATAGAGTTATAGTAATCACTCTTTAGAGAGAGTCGATGATCAAAGTTACAACAGTAAATTCTATAAAACAACAATAATTCCCCTGGGCAAGCAACGTTGTCCCTTTTTATAGCATCCAGGCAGAAATATCAATGATACAAATATTCTTAAGGTAGCGATCCCTCAAGATCCTTTGATCCTGAGGGATTCACCATATCGTTATCCTTCAGTTATCTCCTCATCTTCTTATGCTGATTTGGTATTTCTTCTTCCTTTTCTTGGCTTATGCACTCTGATCTGGATTGCCTCGTCTGGATGCAGTTCCCTATCAAAGGGAAAGCAGTTGGTTTCACCTTATCTTTTCCTTTGAAATGGCGATCTTCCATTTTCTTCATTTTCTGCATAGAAAAAGGTAATAATTAGTCATTTTACGTTACTTACAAATCTCTTGAACTTTATCTTAATCCTTCATCATATGCCCATTTCATAATGTAAAGAAGTTATGAATTAAAGGAAAAGATAACAAAATGAGTAGTAATTACATACCTTTTCTAATGTTCAACACAAACCATCATAAATTATATATCAACCACCATAAAGTAAATACCAAACCATCATAAAGCATATACCAAACCACGATAAAGCAATTACCTAAACATCATAAGCAAATACCAAACCACCATAAGCAAATATCAATCCACCATATCAAGTTGCTTTGCCTCAACCTATAAATAAGGAAGGATACATGGCCTGCATCTAGTGCGCCATCTCCCATGTAGCTTCATCTGGCCAAAAATGCTTCCATTGTACTTTAACTTGCTCGATTTCTTGGTTCCGGAGTATGAGGACCTTTTTTCTGTAATATACACTAAGGCTCCGATTGGAATTATCCATCTGGTTCCACCTGCAATACAAACCAGTCAATTACGTGATCAACATATTTAACATACTTCTTAAGCAATGAGATATGGAAAACATCATGGACTTTCATTGTCGAAGGAAGTGTAATTTTATAGGCTACTAGCCCAATCCTCTCAATGATATTGAAGGGTCCACAAAACCGTGGTGCCAGCTTAACACATGAGCCAATCCGCAAGGAGCTCTTCTTTGGTTTGATGTGCAAATACGCTTGTTCCCTAACTTGAAAATCCTTGAACAACTTGTTCCTATATCCATAACTCTTCTACCTATCCTGTGCTGCCTTTATATTTTTATTGATCACCTACATTTCGTGTTTCATGTCTGCCAACATTTGGTCCAATCAATACCCTGCTAACCGGATCGCTCTAACTAATGGGGGTGTTACAACTCCACCCATACAGTGCCTCAAAAGGACTCATCCTCAATGACTCCTGATAACCATTGTTGTATGCGAACTATACCAAGGGTATATACTCTTCCTACTTCCATTGTTGATGTATCACATACATCCTCAACATGTCCTCCAAGATCCTATTGACCGTCTTTGTCTATCCACCTGTCTGCGGATGATAAGTTGTGCTAAAGACCAACTCTATGCCCAAACCTGCAAATAAATTCTTCCAAAACTTGAAAGTGAAATTCACATCCTTGTCTAATATAGTATTCTTTGAAACATCATGTAATCTAACCACATCTCTGATGAATACCTGTGCCACATCACTAGCTAAGAACGTAGACTTCACAGGAATGAAGTGTGCAACATTTGTTGACATGTCCACAATGACCATGATGGAATCAAGCTACTTCATTGTCTTCATCAACCCTGTGATGAAGTCCACGAAAATGACCTCCCATTTCCATTCCGGAATCAGGATTGGCTATAGCATTCCACCTGGATGCTTACACTCTGTTTTCACTCGCTGGAAATCAAAACATCTAGCCACAAACTCTGCTACATCCCTCTTCAAGTTTGGCCAATAGTAATATTTTTCACTGCTGTCAATGTCTTCTGGTAACCTGGGTGACTTGAATATGGTTTTGCATGAAACTCCTTCAAGATCACCTTCTTGAGATAATTGTCATTCGACACATATATCTTGTCCCGGAACCTAACCAATCCATCTACTGCAAGAAAATAGTCCAAGTCATGTGCACCTGTACCAGTACCTATACCTATACCTGTACCTATACATGTACTTGTACCATCACATATACCTGTACTCTGTTTCAACCTGTGCACAATCTCCATATATCTGACATCCTACTGTCCTGCCTGCAAGATCCTGTCCTGTAAATCTGTCCCATAATAGCTCATAACTGCTAAGTGATTTACCTATACCTGCTTGCTAAGAGAATCTGCCACTCTTTTCTCCTTGCCTTTGATGTATCCAATCCCAAAGTCGAACTCAATGATCGTGGCCAACCATTGAGCCCGCCTACCATTCAGATTTAGTTGGTCAAATAGATACCTCAACCCACTGTGATCACACATCAATGTGAACCTTCTGCCCACAATATAGTGTCTCCACATCTTTAGTGCATGTATAATTTCTACCAACTCAAGATCATGTGTGGGATAGTTCTGCTCATGCTCATTCAATTTACGTGACTCATAGCATACTACCTGTCCATCCTGCATAAGGATTCCACCAAGACCTCTCTTGCATGCATCTGTGCACACAACCAACTCTCTGTCTGAGATGTAGGAGCATCTAGACTTAGCCAAGAATGTGATTGTTTGTTCACTTGTTGTGGATAAATGAGTCGAATTTCATTGACCTGAGTGGTCAAAAAGTTAGTTTTAGTAGAGAGGGTTGGATCTCTCGAAAATGACCTTTACTCCATTATTGTAATAATTAGAAAATTGTATTATTTTAGACTAAGGGATAAGTTGTTAGTATAGGTGTGTAATAGAGCTTAAGAATAGAGATTTGATTGCTATATTGATTAAAAATAGAGATCGAGTTGTTAATGCAGTTAAAATAGGATTTGAATCATAAAACAGAAAATAATGTCATGGAGAAGGATTAGTTGAGATGATAGAGAATTAAGTGAGAAGTGAGAGTTTGAGTGATCGATAGGGTTTTGAGATTGAGATAGAGGTCAAATAAACTGCTGCAATTGAGCCGAGAGGGCCAAGACTCTGTAACTTCTATTTTATTGAATAATTTGATTCAGTGTGCAACTGTGTGTTAATCATAGTGCAGAATCTCATTTACATCTATGTATTTGCATTCTGAACCCTAAACAGGTATTTCCTCTGTTTTCACTCTTTAATTGTAAATCTCAATGTTTATATGTTTATTGTTAATTGCGGTCATTTAGCGTTAACAGATAATCTTGGAAATAAGTGTTAAACCTTCTTTAAGCACTTTATTAAAGTTTGATTTAATGCACATGGGTTGTATTGGAAGAGTGGGAAGTGGTATATTGCGTGCCTTTCAAGTGGTAAGTGGTAATATTCCGAGTCTACGTGATTAGCTTTAGCGTTTGACATGTAGCAAATGGAGGAGAGAGAAAACAACTTTTCTCATGTGCCCCCAAAGTGATAAAGATCATGCTTGAGTCCATGCAAGATCATGTGATGACCGTTGGATCGGACGGATAGTTCGACGATAGAAAATCAATGGGCTAGCTAGTAATCAAGATGAGCGATGACTGTTAGATGTGGAGAGAGGAGATCAACGGTGTAGAATGAAGTGCCTGTTTAAAAAGGGAAAGTCAACGTGGGACCGACGGGTTTAGTGGAAAAGTGGGACCCTCAAGAGAAAGTAAGCCACGTACAAAATCCAATTGAACGTATCTGATTGGTTAAAAGTAACCATTAGTCTATTTTTAAGACTACCACCTTGTTTTTTATCAATCTCTTGCGTCATTTTGGTATCAGAGCACAGAGATTGATTTTGACTAGTAAACATGCCACCGAGGATGAGAGCTGGTGTAGGTCGAGGAATACCTGAAGCAAATGTAGTTCTGCTGGAGGAGATCCAGAGTCTACATACAAGGATGGACACAATGGAGACTGCTCAGAGGAGAGCTGGCGTAGGTTGAGGAAGACCTGAAACAAATGCAATTCTGCTGGAGGAGATCCGGAGTCTACATACAAGGATGGACACAAAGGAGACTGCTCGGAGGAGAGCACCTAATGGAGGAGTTGCTAGTGCTACAGAAGAATCTTCTGAGGAAGAAGAAGAATAGGAAAACGAAACTACCAAAGTTATCAAGATGTTGGCTAAAGTAGGGGGAAAACCAAAGGTGGAAATTCTTGTGTATGCGGGAGTCTCAATACAGAATAGTTGTGGATTGGATCAATTTATTGGACAAATATCTTGACTATGAGGAGGTTGATGACAAAATGAAGGTGAAATTTGCAGTTACCAGATTGAAGGATCATGCAACTATTTGGTGGGATGAACTACAAACATCTAGAACAAGAAAAGGAAAGTCAAAGATCAAGCAATGGGATAAAATGGTGAGTAAAATGAAAGATAAATTTATGCCAAAAGATTATCAGTTAAATCTTTTCAAACATTTACAAAATTTAAGGCAAAAAGGAATGTCTGCCAAAGAATATACATAAGAGTTTTATAGATTGAGTATTAGATCAGGACATGGAGAAGATAGCTAGATACATCAATGGCTTGAGATATGCCATACATGATGAGATCAGCTTGTTGAGTCTAAAGACAATTGAGGATGCCCGTCAAGTAGGTTTGAAGGCAGAAGAGAAGATGTCGAGGAAACAAAGTTAGAGGAATATAGGGAAAAGTTTAGTAAGAGGTAGAGGAACTACAAGACCAAGGTTTCAACAACATCAAAGTGAAGCAAGAAGTTCAAGTAGTAGACCACCATAGAGAGGAGACTTTTATAGAGGAAGATTTGCACCCAGAGGAAGAGGTCAAGGAAGAGATATTTGATGTTATACATGTGGAGAATGGGGACATAGATCATGGGGCTGTCCTCATAATAAAGCAACAAGTCGGAGGAATATGAATGTGGCTGAGGCAAAGGAAGAAAAGCCTCAAATTGTAGATAAGGAAGAATCCCATAAAGTAGGAGAATCCATGTTGTTGAAAAGGGTATTTCTTAAGGCAGAGAAAGAGACTGGAGAACTAGCTCAGAGAAACAATTTATTCAGAACTACATGCAAATCCAAAGGTAGATGTCGTAAAGTGATAATTGACAGTGGAAGCACTGATAATCTTTTTTCTATAGAGATGGTGGACAAACAAGGATTAGTGAATACAATACACCCTGCTCTTTACAAAGTGTCATGGTTGCAGAAAGGACATCAGATTACTATGACAAAACAATACAAGGTAGAGATACATATTGGTACTTATAAAGATGTGATATTATGTGATGTAATGCCAATGGATGTATGCCATGTATTGCTAGGAAGACCTTGGCAGTTCTACTGGAAAGCTATTCATGATGGGAGGAGAAATACTTATCCTCTAGAGAAGGATGGAAATAAACATACACTACTACCATTGAAGGATGAAGCTGACAAAAGAGCACCTGGAAATAGTGTTATGCTAATGAGTGGAAAGGAGCTATTGCAAGAGGTTGGAAAAGGTGAAGAAATGCATTTTGCTGTCATAGGGAGACCTAAGGTAATTTTTACTTCCACAAACTTAGATGATTTACCTGAAGAAATCAAAACTCTGTTGAATGATTTTGCTGATATTATTGTGGATGAGTTGTCAAATGCATTGCCACCAATCAGGAGTATTAGTCATCATATTGACTTAATACCAGGAGCAAGTTTGCCAAACAAAGCAACATACATATTAACTCCTCAAGAGAAAATGCAGAAGTTGGAAGACAAGTGCAAGAACTAATGGATAAGGGACTAATTAGAGAAAGTCTTAGTCCATGTAATGTACCAACAGTACTTAGTCCAAATAAAGGTGGTGAATGGTGTATGTGTATAAATTTGAGAGCCAGAAACAAGATCACTATCAGGTATATATTTCCTTTACCACGCATGGATGATTTGGTGGATTGTTTGAGTGGGTCAAAGTATTTTACTAAAATAGATCTGAAGAGTGTATATCATCAAATAAAAATTAGAGAAGGAGATGAGTGGAAGACTGCATTTAAAACAAACAGTGGGTTGTATGAGTGGTTAGTGATGCCTTCTGGACTCACTAATGCACCTAGCCCATTCATGATATTGATGAATGAAGTCTTGAAGGAATATGCAGGAAAGTTTTTTATTGTTTATCTTGATAATATTCTATTTTTTAGTAGAAGCAAAGAAGAACATCTAGAGCATCTTAAGTTGGTTTTAGGAACTCTGCAAAAAGAGAAACTACTAATAAATATGAAGAAATGTATTTTCATGAAAGAAGAATTAATTTACTTAGGATTTGTAGTTTCTAAAGAAGGGTTAAAAATGGATCCAGAGAAATTCCAAGCAATTTGGGACTGGCCTATTCCAAGGAATATATTTGAGGTAAGAAGCTTTCATGGTCTTGCAAGTTTTAATAGGAAATTTATCAGAGGTTTTAGTTATATTTGTGCACCAATTCTTGAAACAATCAAGGAGTCTAATCAGCCATTCAAGTGAATAGAAGCATCAGACATGAATTTTAAGTTGTTGAAGAGGAAAACCACTGAGAAACCAATTTTAGCTTTCCCTGATTTTGAAAAAGTATTTCAAGTTGAAACAGATGCTAGTGGAGTTGCAATTGTAGCAGTTCTGAGTCAGGAGTAGAGACCAATAACATACTTTAGTGAGAAATTAAATGAAGCTAAGAAGAAGTATTATTCTTATGATAAAGAATTTTATGGCATTGTACAAGCCTTAAAACAATGGAGACATTATTTGCTACCAAAGGAGTTTATATTGTATTATGACAATCATGCATTACAGTTCATAAACAACCAACCAAAGTTAAACCAGAAACATGCCAAGTGGGTAGAGTTTTTACAGAGCTTTACTTTTGTGATAAAACAAACAAGTGGTAAGTTGAACAAAGTTGTTGATTCTTTGAGCTGGGTAAATTTCATTGTGTGAGAATTAAAAGTTGGTGTTGTAGGATTTGAAGAAATGGTTGACATGTATAAAGATGATGCATATTTCAAAGATATTTATGCAGCTATACAAAATCCAACAATTCATGACAAAAGTTAGTGGTTAGATTACCTTATCCAAGGAATTTTATTATTTAAAGGTAACAAATTGTGCATTCCCAAATGTTCTATGAGGGAAAACATAATAAAGGAGAAACATAGTGGAGGATTATCTTGTCACTTTGGACAAGACAAAACCTTTGCTCAGGTAAATTCTTTCTACTATTGGCCAAAGATGTAGACTGATGTTAAGAGATTTTCTAAGAAGTGCAAGATATGTCAACATGCTAAAGGGAGAAGCCATAATACAAGATTGTACCAGCCATTGCCAATACCAGACCGACCATGGGATGAAATTAGTATGGATTTTGTTTCAGGGTTACCTAAAACTCAAAGGGAAAATGATTCCATTTATGTTTTGATAGATAGATTTTCCAATATGGCACATTTCATTGCATGTAAGAAGACTGGTGATGCAACACATACTACTAATCTATTTTTTTCAGAAGTTGTAAGATTACATGGATTGCCCATGAGTATTGTGTCTGATAGAAATACAAAGTTTGTAGGGAATTTCTGGAGAACTCTTTGGAAGAGACTAGGTGCAAACCATAGTTTTAGTTCAACATGCCATCCTCAAACAAATGGATAGGCCAAAGTGGTAAACAAAAGCTTGGGGAACATATTGAAAAGTTTAGTGTATAAAAGCAGTGGGATTTAGCACTAGCTCAGGCTAAGTTTTCCTATAATGGTACTCCAAACTAAAGTACTGGAATGAGTCCATTTCAAATTATTTTTGGAATGAATCCAAGAGGTGTGTATGAGCTTAGAAATTTAGGTAAACATGAGAGAAGAAGTGCAAAAGCTGAAGAGTTTGCAGAGCAAATGCTGAGACTACAAGAAGATGTCAAAGGCAAATTGCAGGAAAGCAGTGGCAAATACAAACAAAGAGTTGTTATGAAAATAAGAGAGAAAGAATTCCAAGTGGGAGATTTAGTGATGGTGTATTTGAAAAAAGAAATATTTCTTGCTAAGATTTACAATAAACTAAAGATGAAAAAGATAGGGCCATGTAGAATTGTAAGAAAGTTTACAACTAATGCTTATGAAATTGAATTCCCAGAAAGAATTGGAATATCACCTATCTTCAATGTTGTAGCTTTGTATCCATACAAAGAGAAAGAGATAGAGCTATTGAAGGAAGCTACAGAAGATGAAGTTCAAAATTCGAATTGGGAAGAACAAATTCCAAAGACAGTCAAGAAAGAGGTGGAAGTTGTTTTGGAGAAAAGAGTATCCAAAAGAACCAGAGGAAAGGTTTATTTTAAATATCTAGTCAAATGGAAAGGATAGTGAATAGAGGATGCTAGTTAGTTGACATCAATAGAGTTGCAGAAGTATGGAGTAAACCTTGAAAGTATGAGGGATGATTCTTTTCTTCCCCGGGATTCTGATGCAGGAGCATTTGGACTTAGCCAACAATATGATTGTTTGTTCACATGTTGTGGCTAAATGAGTTGAATTTCTTTGACCTGAGTGGTCAAAAAGTCAGGTTTAGTAGAGAGGGTTGGATCTCTCAAAAATGATCTTTACTCCATTACTATAATAATTAGAAAATTATATTATTTTAGACTAAGGGATAAGTTGTTAGCATAGGTGTGTAATAGAGCTTAAGAGTAGAGATTTGATTGTTAGATTGATTAAAAATAGAGATCAAGTTGTTAGTGCAGTTAGAATAGAGGATTTGACTCATAGAAAAGAAAAGAATGTAGTGGAGAAGGATTAGCTGATATGATAGAGAATTGAGTGAGAAGCAAGAGTTTGAGTGATAGATAGGGTTTTGAGATTGAGACAGAGGTCAAATAAACTGCTGCAATTGAGCCGAGAGGGCCAAGACTCTGTAACTTCTATTTTATTGAATAATTTGATTTATTGTGCAATTGTGTGTTAATCCTGGTGCAGAATCTCATTTACATCCGTGTATCTACGTTCTGAACCCTAAACGAGTATTTCCTCTGTTTTCATGCTTTAATTGTAAATATTAGTGTTTATGTTTTTATAGTTAATTGAGGTCATTTAGTGTTAATGGGTAATCTTTGAATTAAGCGTTAAAACTTCTTTAAGCGCTTTATTAAAGTTTGATTTAATGCACGTGGGTTGTATTGGAAGAGCGGGAAGTGGTATATCACGTGCCTTTCAAGTGGTAAGTGGTAATATTCCAAGTCTGCATGATTAGCTTTAGCACTCGACATGTAGCAAATAGAGGAGAGAGAAAACATCTTTTCTCACGTGCCTCCGAAGTGATAAAGATAGTGCTTGAGTCCGCGTGAGATCACGCAACAATCGTTGGATCGGATGGACAGATCAATGGTAGAGAATCAATAGGCTAGTTAGTGATTGGGGTGAGCGATGATTGTTAAATCTAGAGAGAGGAGATCAATGTTGTAGAGTGAAGTGCCTGTTTAAAAAGGGAAAGTCAATGTGGGATTGACGAATTTAGTGGAAAAGCGGAATCCTCAGGAGAAAGTAAGCCACATACAAAATCTGCTTGATCGTATTTGGTTGGTTAGAAAGTAACTATTAGTCTATTTTTAAGACTAACACCTTATTTTTTATCAACTTCCTACATCAGTCTGGGTCTACAATCTTCAACACTGGTGCATGTGTTAACAACTACTTGAGCTACTTAAAAATAGCCTCACATTCCTTTGTCCATTCAAACTTCTTACCTTTTCTTTGCAAAGATGTGATAGGAAAAGCGATCTGCGAGAAGTTCTTGATGAACCTCTTGTAGTAGCTTTCTAAACCCATGAAGGTTCTCACCTCATCCACATTCTTAGGAGCTACCCACTCCATGATGGCTTTTATATTTTCTGGATCTACTACAGTGCCTTCCTTGGAGATGACATGCACCAAGTAATGTACCTCCGTATGAAAGAAATTGCATTGGCTAAGCTTTGCATATAACTGATCCTCTCTTAACAATTTCAACACCGCTGCTAGATGCTCAGAATGCTCTTTTTCGTTTTTAGAATATACCATTATATCATCAATGAACATTGTTAGCCTCCTGCTCATAGCAGGTATTCATCTTTCATGTTTGACATGTTTACATGCTAAATATGTCATGCTCTGCAGGCTGCAATGTTCCATATTTAATACTCAGCCCAAAGAAGTGTCCATGAGAGACTGCTAGCCTAAGTGCCTCTGTTGTATTCAAATTTTGAGGATTTATTCCATTTTTGAAGAATTTTCAGTTAAAGGGAGGTCCAAACAACTTAATCTTGGTCTCCCTAGGTTTCAATTTCTTGTTTTAGAAGATAGAGAAAGAAAATCTGTCCAAACTGTTTAAACTTAGCAGATTATTAGCTAGGTAGAGAATTAAGGAGCCCAATTGCTTAATCTGGGCCCTTGGAAGAAATAAGGGTAGTTTTTAGATAGGAGGGCAGTTTAAAAAAAGAAAAAGGCAATCGGGGTTCGCAAGTCTAAGTGCACCCTCCCTGAAGTAACAAAAAATTCTAAGTGTATTAGGCTGGGTAGGTAGCCTGGGGTTGCAGAAGCAAGATCATCTTCAGTTTTGAATTAAACAAAGAAAGCTCATCTCATTTGAAGCAGGAGTACCAAGGCACTGTTTGATGGCAAGGTTTGGAAGCATGTCTAACTCCCACTTCATCCCCTCAGAAATCATTCACTAACATCCCCTCAAGGACCTTGGGATCTACCCAAAAAGTCCATTTTCACTCCATTCTGGTTGAGAACCAAGTTGACTTCTGAAGTTAACTTAGTGAAAAGAAACCACATTTCTTGTGTAAAATTAATCTTTACACAATCCATTCAATTACCTATGCTTAAGTCTCTATTCTATAAACTTAGAATGCATCCATCTCCTTTCTATTCCATATTAAAACCTAACCCTATTATCTATCTCCCTAAATCATTTCCCCCTTCCCCTATTCTACAAAAAACTATATAAAAACCCCAAAAACACTAAAATATTTCCCCCATGGCAACTATAGCCTAATAACCAAAGTAGGGAAATATTAGGTTTGTTTGGGATCTAGTATTAGCCTATCCACGTCCACTTACCCTTATGATTTATTTAACACCCTGTTAAATAAATAACTATGTTCAGCCAAGCATCCCCCTGCACACCGTTTTGGGGTTTTATTAATATTCGATTGATAAAACAACCAAATCCCGAGCGCGCCTTTTACCCAATGCTTAAGGTTTCAACCCACCCGCAGCCGTGAAAAATTTACGTTTATCAGGCGCGCTGTTCTGCTAAAACCCGATCGTTTTTCCCTCCTGTCCACCATCGGATAAGCTCTCCCAGATCCAATGGCCCTCATGCATATCAGGCGCCCCTTCATAGTAGAATGATAGTACCCGATGGACGACGGTTTCATCGTCGTACACTGGGACAGATGTCGGCCGCCTATTGCATCGGGTCGCCCCTGACACATACCGCTCCCATACCAAAAGCGTTCCGATGCAAACCGCTTACCGTCCTCCCCTGTTGCTTACATCACTGCATGACGTTGCTGCCAAATTTCCGCCACGTTGCCTGCCACTATACTGTACCTGCGCCTTGTCACCCGCTGATGTCATCATCCACGTCAGCCGCCACATCATCTTCCGTACCCGCTACCTGACAAAAAATATGTCATGACGACGTCATCCGAGGAAAGCACCAAATTTCCAAAATTTGGTTAAAAGTCACGATAACGACTATTTTTGATTTATTTCTATTTTTGTTGGGTAAACGACGTGCATGAAGTCTCTACTATTTGTCACTCCCGGAGCTTCTAAAGACTGTCAACCTGCAATTCTGCTCTGCAGTAGCACTCTACAGCTCAACCTGTGCCTGTCAAGTGCCCTCATTGCCCTGTAAAGAGGTATTTATCCACATTTCACCTGAAAGCCCTGTTTTTTCTCTTTTCTGATTCAAAATTGCCAAAAGTACCTGCATTTTTCTCCATTAGCACTCCTACCAATCCTCCCCTGTTTGGCATTCCTTATTGAGCTGGTAATTCACAGTAAACTTGCACATTTCAACTAGTCTCCTGCTTCAAACAAGCTATTCCTACACTCTGTTCGTCTATATTCGCTCACAGACTCGACGAATCACTCAAACTTTGAGTTAAATCAGCCAAGCACCCTATTCCGATTAATTGCAACCTATTGTCCTATAGGGGAACTCTCAGTTACCCTTTCCCTTTGCAGACTTGTGCCCCTTTGGGAAAAATCCAACTCCACTTCTCTCGGTGCTTAGTCACAGAGCCTGCAATTCAACAAATGTTGTGTGAAGAACCCAGTCAAAGGGCTATAAAGTTGTTATTCATCATAGACTGAATACACAGAAATTGGTTTGGGAAAGAAAGTTAGTTTTCAGACTGTTGTCAATATCCTCTGAGCTTAAAATTCACTTCCTATTGCTGTTCGACACCCACATTGCAATCCATACTAGCACTATCAGATATGGAGACTCCAGTAGCCTTGAACATTTCTCCTTTAAATGCTCCACATATGGACTTAGAGTGGCTACCATTAGCAGACAGAGACTTTCAGATCAGAGATATGATGGGCCTTACTGATCACCTCAAAGCTGTGGGCAAATTCAAACACAATCACAGGAATACCACTGATATTTTGGGGATTTGGCAATCCAACATGCCCCTCTATTACTTGCAAGAAATCAATGTGCTACCTAATTTCATTCACCTATGCCATGCACACTATGAACCCACTCTGAGGGAAATTCTCAGGCCAGATGGGTCTGTGCTCTTCTATATCACTCCTCAAGCTATAAATGAGATGCTGAACTTTGAGCCCCATCAGACTCTGGTTCCCCTCACAATGAAACTCTTGGTGGATCTAGGGTGCAAGGCTCTCTAATGCAGAAATATCAAGAGTTAGTCAGCTATTTATGAAGCCAAAGTGCCAATATGATCATCCTCCTCCCTATCATCATGTTTCATTTAATGAAACAGGCCAGCTCATGGTGGACATGATTTCATAAATCTTGGGATGTAAAACAAGAAAATTTGTGGATGAGACTGTATTCTTTCTCCTAACCATATTCACCCCAGGGAACCCCCTGTTGTCATGTATGACTATGCCACATTCATAGCAAACAAAATACATGAAAAATTCATGATGATGGAGAGAGAAAGATTGTTTAAATACACTTCTTATATATACCACTTGCTGCTCTACTATCACCCAGATAGCTTCAAGGTTCCGCTCAGGAGATTAGACCCAAAGGGAGAGAGGAGATCTGTTGTTTATTGGACCTCGGTTTTCCATGAAGTCCACCATTCTCCATACACATATTGTCAGTTTATTGACCTATTCATTTACCCTGCTACTTGCCTAGTGATGGTGACTCCTCCTACCAGGCTTACTGTTGAAATGCAAAGGATCTTGCATCTTTCTAAAGGCTACAACATTGGTGATTGGTATTTCTACCAAAACCACACAGTAATCCGAATTTATGGGTGCGATTTGTCTCCCTACAAGCTGCCAAGATATGTCCCTATGAGACTTTTTGCCTTGGAATATTTCAGGCAATTCAGTCATGCAGACTTATCCCATTTCCATGGAAAAAACAAGAAGGCACAGCTTAAAAGCAAACACCAGTTGGGTCCCTTTGTTTTCAACAAAAGGGAAGAAGCATGGAAAGATGCAGACAACATGCTAGGGAAAGAAATCATGCTGAAACAGAGCTTCTACTGGGCACCATATGACCCTGAACACTTCATAAGCCTTAGAAGAATCAAACATAAGCTTTCAGGATATGTGCACCAGCTACTCCCACATGTTGAACAATATGCCAATCAACCAGAATGGGTAGAAGGCACCTTAGATGATGAAGAGCTCATTGAAGAAGAAAAATTAGAGAGAGACATGAAAGAAATTGAGAAAAGAATGACCTGGATTATGTTGCACAAGACACCTTCACACAACCTCAACCAGTGGGAGCAAGCACATCAACTGCTACTTCAAGGTAGCCTGCTAAAGAGGCCATATCATTAGCAAAAAAGGGCAAAGAAATTGAACACTCTGAACAGCAAAGCACAATGGAGGAGTAGCCATCCTCAAATCCAGAAAAGGGTCAAGAGCAAAGCCCTTTAACACAAACAGAAGCACATGAAATCCCTGTGCTACAAACTCCTCACAATGAGGAAAGAGGTAAAAAGAGGGATAGAACAGATGAAACACCCACAGGGACATTCACGGACCAGCAAGGAGAAAAAAGGAAAAGGCTAAACCCCTATGCCGAGGAGGAAATCACTGAAGAGACCATGGGAAACATCATGGGTGAGGGGACTTCTGAGCAGCAGATCCCTCCTATTTTGGAAACATCGACCAACTCCTTTCAGCAGGAGCAAGAGAGACAACCAGGTGGGGAGGTTTCATCCTCCAAACAGTAGACCCAAAGGAGTTCGGACATAAAGAAGGCATTCACAGAGATTAAAGCTAGGAACGAGCCAGTAAGGTTACAGCTTTACAACCAATTAATGAGAATGGCACCAACAAATCAGCAGAGGCTAATGGCAGCCTACGACATAGAAGCAGGGAAGATGACACTCAGTCACTTCAGGCCTACTACACAACAGCCACAATCAGCTGCATATTACATTAGAACTAATCTAGAGGTGCTAGCAAAAGATATACATCCTCTAGACCAGATTGAATTGCATAATCAGACTAGAGAAATGGTGTATTCTACATTAAGATAAGGCTCTTTTGGCCCACAAACTGCAAAACTCTCTATACAACACTTTTTCCCAGTTAGAGCTGGAAAAGGCCTCATCATTGGCCAAGGATAATAGGATAAAATACTTGGAGGAGATCATTATAGAGTTGGGACATGATCCCAAAGATCCCAAAGGCACACAGGCCTTGATTAGAAAAAAGGAGGAAGACATAGCAACATTGAGAAAACAAATGAAGCTCCCAGTCACCATACATCCTCAAACTGCAGAAGTAGCCCAGCAACAAGAAGTAGAAGATGTGGTAAGCCTACTTATGAGGATGAATGAAGCATAATGGAAATGGAGAAAGCATTGGAGGAAGCTCAATGAGGGAAACAGACAGAGTTGGCCCCTCAACCATCCAAAAATGCTCCAAAGGTACCAGCTCCAACAATCACGACTCCTTCAACAATAGTTACTTCGACAGCACCTCCCCCAGAACCAACAGCAGTAGCAGGTGCATCGACGCCAGTAGATCCAATAGCAGCAACAGTGCAAGAGGCCATCCTGAGCATGGAGGCAATGATGAAAGAGATTAAAGCTCTTGAATTGCAAATGACAGAGATGAAGGAAACAAAAGAAAGGCTAGCCAAGATTGAGGCTAGTTATGATAAGTCAAAAATGACAGTTGTTGAGAAAACCAGGGAAGTAAAGGCCCTGGAAAATAAGATAAAGGCCTTGGAGAAGGACCTCACTCTCCATAGGACCTTGACTGAGATAAAAACAATTTTATGGAATAAAATTGGCCAATCTCTTGCTGAACAATGGACAGGAATACAAACTATGTTTGACCAAGTAGAATTGATGACAGTAGCTTAGCATGAAACTCATAAAGCCAGAACAGTGCTAGCAAATAAGCCTAAGCAAGCTACTCGACTGATTCACTTTTTGAATAATATTACTGGTGACCAGCTGGCAACACTAAACATCCAGAATAGGACAGAGGCTATAATAAAAGTCAAGAAAGTGCTGACAATGAGGAATTTTGTCCAGACTATAGAAAGGAAGTGCCAGGAAATGCAGATAGAGGTAAATGCCTTTAGACAGAGGCTTGCAAATTTGCAAACCAAAGGTTTACGCAACCTGGTTACCAGTGTTGGAAGGCTATTAAAGCAGGAACAATATGCAAACAGGCTGAGTGCTTTCATACATAATCAAATAACAACATCATCCAGCAACACAGAAGAAGCAGTCCCTCCCACCGGGCAGAGTTTATATGACAAGTTGGAGAATTTGTTTTACATAGAGCATGAGGTGGCACACCTTTTTCCAGTTTGTCCGAATTATTATACCTACACTAAAGTTGATGAAACATTATACAAGTTAAGGAAACATCAGTTGCCAAATGAGGATTGGTGGCAAAGTCTGCTTCAGATTTTTAAAGTAGTTTGAATCTCTTCTTATTTATTGACTGCATAAGGGAATTGTAGTATGTGGCTCAGCTACCCTAAGATTCAAATTAACAGTGGGCGAAATTCGTGCTAATATTCAAAAGCGTAGAACAGGTGTCATAGGATAGCACTACAGGACAACATTTCAAGGAAGCAGTCACCCACCGCTAGCCAGAGCCGAAGGGTCAACAACACACAGGAAACCTGCCACAACAAGTAAAGAGCTTTAAACACCTCACTTATTGCTGTGCGTTTTTCCACAAATCGTTATTAATTTTGTCAGAAGTAGATGGATATATTTATTTCTAGATATTTCCCTACAGGATATTTTGTAAAACTCCTATATATACTGGTAAAAGAGATGTATTAGGGGTTGGTTGATGAATCCATTTCATGGGAGATTTGCAGTGTATATCTGAGAATTTCTTTAATCAAAGATTGTGGAAAATATTGGAGGAATGACTGTTTCCTGTTTTTAAATGGTTGAAGAGTGACTGTGGAATTCTTGTGCTGCTACATGGAACAATAAGTGTTTCCTCGTTCTATTTCATTATACATGTTTAACCGTTATCGTATCATTGTCTAAATAACAAGGAAAATGAATAGCCTAGACTTTTCTTAACTGCACTCTATGTTCAATTTCTGTTGTTTCTATATGTTTTCCTTTTAATTAGATATAAATGTGAATTCCTTTCGGCTCATATTTCCCCTAATTTACACATGTATGACAGTTATCTAGGAATTCTTGATTGCTCCTAGATAGAGCTCATTCACCCTCCCTCTGTTAAGTTGAAAGAGAGATTCTTAATTGCCTCTCATTCCTTAGCCCTCATTCCATTATGATTTAGCCTAAATAGTGGTCCATGTATAGCTATCCTGCTCCATAGTCCCCTTGTAACCAAGAAAGCACACCAGCAGTCTTACTCCATGACCCCATGCCCAATGGTTTGAAACTTTTACACTTAGCATGTCAACTCTATTTGATTAAGATCAACCATCCCACCAAAACTCAAACAAAACACAAAGAAACTCCATAACTAGCCTAAAATCACCCCTTAAACAAAGTTAAATCCCAAAGAGAGAGCCCTCTCTGACTGTTGGTAGGCTAGGACCTACAGTCCAAAGATTGGCTTGTGGTTACCTCGGCCGTATTCCCTTGGGAGTCAAAGGGAACAACCTAAGTGATAACATAATGGCGACATCGCTCGGGACAATCATCTGTTCATTATTGTAAATACCCATTTTTGATTAGTTTTCCAATCCAATAATTCCTAAACTTATTTTGAAAAATCACAAAAAATCACAAAATCTCAAAAAATCAAAAAATACTTTGCTTCTTATTGCATATTAAGTCCTGATCTGTGTGGTGGACAGAGATCAGGCCCTTCAAAGTTAATCTACTTATCCACCTAGTGACTCCACATAATCCTCATAATAAAGACTCCACTAGAGAAATGAACCCAAGAGAAATATATGAGCAAATCAGGCTGTTGACTTGGATTACTATCCAACATGTCATGTTCTTTCTCTTCCATAAAATTTTGCTGTGTATATTGTATTTTAAAAACGATTTTAAATTAGATTTTCATGACTTGCCTTTTGAAAATATTGTTGAAAGGCCTCCTTGCAAATTACAACAACAGCCTTTAAAAGCCGCTGAGAATCATCATACAGCTAAGGAGGAAACAAATGTCAAAGCCAATCATGCTATCCTTGTTCATGTTGAGCCCATTCAGCCAATCCCTGTACATACTCCCGTGCCTCGTAAAGTTCCTGACAGATATAAGCCTCTTGTTTTGCCTCCCGTGCTTAATCCTCTGCCTAAAAATCATCCTGACTATCTCCCAAGATTTGATGGAGAGAATGGTATTACTGCTCAAAAGCATATCCAAGCCTTTGAAGACTATCTTAATATATTTGAAGTGGAGGATGAGGATGTTAGTATCAGGTTGTTTGCCCTTTCTTTGCAAAGTGAAGTTAGGACTTGGTTTAAAGCATTGCATGAGGCTAGCATCTCTAATCTTCAGTAGTTTTCCAAGCTCTTCCTTAATAGATGGATGATCAAAATTAATTTCCTCTTGCTCATTAAAGAATATAATCAGTTAAAAAGAATTCCAAAAGAATCTGTTCAACAATTTCATGATCGATTCAATCAAGCTTATCATTCTATGCCTCTGAATATTAGACCTCCCCCTGATTTAGATCTATTACATTATCCAAGAGCTTTTGACCTAGAAATAGAGTTCCATTTAAGAGAAAGGAGGCCTTCCACTATGAAACAAATGTAGGACATGGCAGTGGACATAGAGGCAAATCTGAAAATCAGGGAGGAAAACCGCAAAGCAGAGCAAGAACAAAGACTTCACGGTTGGTTACAAAGGTCAGAGGAAATGATCACAATGAAAGTGGAATGTTTAGAGCACTTGCACACATCTGTTTTGCAAGAGGAAAGTAATGACATTCATGAACAAACCTACCACAAAACAGATGATATATTCGTACAGCCATACATGATGGAGCAATCTGCTGATATACTATATGAACATAACATCTTCTCCTCTTTCAACTGCTTGCCAAAGTACGATGAGTATGATGATGATGATGAGCCTAGTGACCAAATGAGCCTTGCAGAGGAGTCGAAACCTAGTTTGGCAGAAAGCAAAATTCAGGGTCAGAAACCCAAAATCAATCAGAAACATGCCTATCTCAGCTATGAAGTAAAGGAGGAAAGCGCATAAAATTTTGATTTCAGTGAAGGAACTTTACCTGTCTATGTGGATTATTTTCAATTCATTAAGGAGAACTATCATACATTTATCAAGCAAATATCAGCAAGTATTGATATTGATCATCTAGAGGAAGCCCAAACCAGTGTTCAAAATACATTGCCTCCATTTTTGTAGCCCCAAGGAGCCATTGAATATCAGATTGAGGAAAATTCAAGAGCAGCGGTTCATGACCAAGTGATCCAAGTGGATCCCCTACCTCTTGGTGTTCAGCCATCTGAGGTTTTCAAATAAGAAGAGAAGCAACCTGCACAGATCAGTCAAGGGCTAGATGAGTCTTCTTGTAACAAATTGCAAATATCAGTTCAGGTTTTATATGATTCATGTGCTAACAGGGGGTATGATGAAGTAAAGAGGTGCTCCTCTCCACTAATAGGCCGTGTGCCCCAATATCAAAATGTTGATGATATCCCTATTCCAAGGCATGATAATGATCCCAAACTTTTGTATAGTTCTTTAATTCAGTCCGACAATAATGTATATATGCTGCAGGACCCTTTTGTACAGTTTCTTGTTTCAGCAAAGAAGGTCAACAATTTCTTGGTCTTCTCAAAGATTAGCAAAGCCATATCAGATTTCAAGAACTCAGTTTTTTTTTGCCAGCAAGCACAAGAAGCAAAGCTCGTTCATGTTTATAATGCTTAAATGGCTGCACTCGTTATTTCATTTCACCTAACAGCAAAGTAAGTGCTGGTTAGAGTAGGTAGGTAGGATTTCAGTTTTCTGTTTGGACAGCAAGCTTGCTGCAGTTGAAGCCCGACGTGAAGGCCATAAGCTCTTCAAGGTCTGCTGTCATGTTCATAAATAAAGCAACCAACAAAGGAAAGCTTTCAGAGTACAACAACAAGTGAAGGTCAAGGCACTTTGACCTGCTGTTCTTGGCCTTTCACAAGGAAAGGTCATCCCCAACTGGAGCCACTGTTAGCCTCCTGCTCATAGCAGGTATTCATTTTTCATGATTGACATGTTTACATGCTAAATATGTCATGCTCTATAGACTGTAATGTTCCATATTTAATACTCAGGCCAAAGAAGTGTTCATGAGAGTCTGCCAGCCTAAGTGCCTCTGCTGTATTCCAATTTTGAGGAGTTATTCCATTTTTGAAGAATTTTCAGAGAAAGGGAGGTGCAAACAGCTTAATCTTGGTCTCCCTAGGTTTCAATTTCTTGTTTTAGAAGATAGAGAAAGAAAATCTGTCCAAACTATTTAAACTTGGAAGATTATTAGCTAGGTAGAGAATTAAGGAGCCCAATTGCTTAACCTGGGCCCTTGGAAGAAATAAGGGTAGTTTTTAGATAGGAGGGCAGTTTAAAAAAAGAAAAAGGCAGTCGAGGTTTGCAACTAAGTGCACCCTCCCTGAAGTAACAAAAAATGCTCTGCAACCCTTTGACTTCTTCATGCTCCGCAACCACAAAATGTGGAGACTTTACATCTTTATTACAAAATTTGGGCCTTCTGCCCCAAACATGGGCTTGTAACCCCAAAATTGGCTCTTGGGGGAACTTGTTCCCAAGAGGCCCCAACACAAACATGGTGACTCGCCCTCAAGTCATTTTACGGGCATGAACATCTTGGCACAAACACCCCCCAGCTTGACCTGTATGACTGCTACCTCGGTGGTGCACGTGTGCATCGGTGGTGTTGCAGCATGCTTTCCTTTCTTGCCTTTCACGCCTTCTTGGGTCTAGGTAGGCCTTGGTCTACGTGACCATGATAACTTGGGTATCTCTGCAACCTCTGAGGCAGTTCCCTCTTCTTCCATAACAACCTCTGGCACAACCCCTTCAGCTGTTACTACTTCCCCAATATCTACAGTTTCTTCTGGTGTTGACATGATGCTATCCAACAGTTCTTTGGTCTCCCTTGGTAATTGCTCAAATGCCGAAATCACTATCAGAGCCTCAAAGAATTCACGGTTCATACACGTCTAAGAGCTCAACAAATCAATGCAAAAAATGCCAAGTATTCTTTGTTGGGTAGCCACATGTAATTTATAGACCATTTTGAATTCAAATCAGACTGTTCCCCTAAAAATTGATTCATTAATGTTAGATTAGCAGCAAATTTTCAAGGATCTCACCCATAAATTTTGTCTTAAATGTCACCCCCCACTCCATTTGGCTATTTTTCCTTCGTCAAATAATGAATAGTGACTTTAGCAGTCACTTTCCGACTGACTTGCGTGGTTTCATCCGAGGTAGCGCAACCTTCTGTGTGCTCGTGTGGTCTCTGTGACATCTCCTCATTTCGTGCCATTTCTTCATCATGTAGTTCCCCAACCTGGGCAGTGTAGTTTATAGTCCTATGCCTCCTTTCAGTTGCCTGGAGTGCTAAGACTGTGCTTCCTTCATATAGTCATCTAGTGGGATCACAAGTGTATGACTTCAATTGGCTGCCATTCACTTTTCTTAGGAAGGGCTCCCCATTTAACTAAACCAACTGAACTGCTACACCATTGGTAATCTCTTTGATGACATAGGGCCCCAGCCAGTGCATCCTAAATTTTCCTGGAAATTTATCCAACTTGTTGTCATATAGAAAAACCAGATCATTTACCCAAAAAGTGTGCAATTTAATGTGCTAATCGTGCCATGCCTTTTCGTGCTCCTTTTGAACATGTTGATGAAATCAAGCTAGAAATTGGTCCTCTTCAAGCTTTGCTAGCTATGTGAGCCTCTCTTCCAAGGCTTTGTGATCTACCATTCCTATGAGTGCCGCTATGCACAAACTAGGTACAATGTATTCCATTGGCATCATAGTTCTACGCCATACACGAGTCTAAAAGGGGTTTGCCCAATCATCTTCTTGCAAGTCGTTCTGTAGGCCCATAACAACGCAGCTATGCGCACATCCCAGTCATTTATCTAAGCATTGTAGACCTTTGTTAGTGCACTCTCCAGTATCTTATTAAATGCTTCCACCATCCCATTAGCCTGCGGATGATAAGGCATACTTTTCTGATGATACACCTGAAATTATTCTATCAACGCGTTGATTGTTTCGTTAAGAAAGTGCATACCCTGATCGCTCATCAAGATTTTTGGAAAACCAAATCTTGTCAACACATATTCAAAAAGAAGCTTCGCTGCTGTTGTGCCGGTACAGTCCTTCATAAGCTACACCTCTACCCATCTGGTCAAGAACTCTATCACGGTGATGATCTACTACACCCCTTTTTTCTTCCTCGGAGACTGAATTGGTCCCACAAAGTCAATCACCCATTTCTCGAATGGTTTTAATGTCACCTGTGGTGTCAATGGTAGTTCATCCCTTCGTGATGGCCTTCCAGCCCTCTGACATGCATCACAGGCCCTACAATAAGCTTTCGTGTCCTTATGAAGAGTTGGCCACCACAATCCAGGACGCAAAACCTTCTGCGCTATATCTTTTCTTGCATAATGTCCTCCTGCAGCTCCTCCATGAGCGTCCACGAAGATTCTACTCCACTCAAAGTCACGTACATAGCGTCGCAATGTTTCATCAAACCCCATTATGTACATATGTCCTACAATGACGAAAAAATCTGCTGCACACACTACTCACTCTATCTTCTATTGGTTTGTATACCCTTCTGGAGTAGTCCATGTTGCCAGGAATTGTATGATATCCTCAAAGTGACTATTAGTGACACGTATCGCAAAGAGATGCACATCAAGTAGTCCTTCCTGCAAATTAGTGGGCTCCTCTCCCATTTTGATGTGTGACATATGATCTGGTCTCGAGTTCAATCATCCAGGCTTCACAATAACTTCAAAATCATACTCTTGAAATAATAACAACCACCTGCAGATCTTGCCCCCCAAAACAGACTCATTAACTAGGTATTTTAACGTAGAATGATCCGTATACATCTTAAAATGTCCACCCAACAAATAATGCTTGAACGTTTGGAGCGCATATACCATGGCTAGTCCTTCGCGCTCTGTAGTGGAATAATTCTTCTCAGTCTTGGACAACTTCCTACTTGCGAATGCTATAGGATGGTCCAATTCCCCCACATCTGCATGTGTCAGCATGGCCCCCAGCATGATACATGAGGTGTGCACGTGCACATGAAATTCCTTCTTCTTGTCCAGAAAGACTAGGATCAGCGCGGTGACCATTTTCTCTTTCAACACATCTAAGCTCTTCTAGCATCCATCACTTCAAGAGAATATAGCATCCTTTTTCAACAACTTCTGCAGGGGTGCGGTGATTTGGGCATACGTCTTGATTAACTTCCTATAGTATCCAGTATGCCCTAGGGTCGTGCTCAGATGTTTCACATTCCTTGGCGCCTCCAAGTTCATTATTGCCATGATCTTCGTAGGGTCTACCATCAATCCCTTTCTGCACACCACATGCCCTAATAGGATCCCAAAAGGGACACAAAACAAACACTTCTTTAGATTGAGTGCAATCTGGTATCTTCAACAAGTATCTAACATTAAGCGCAAACTTGCCACATGATGTTTGACCAATCCAAACATTGTTCAATTGTCAAAGTACAGTTCAAGGAACTTATGAATGAATTCTTTGAATGTCGCAATGACAACACGCGAAAAGATTGTTGGCACATTTTTCAGCCCAAAGGGCATTACAATACACTGAAAACATCCACATTATGTCACCAAGGTCATCTTGCTTCTATCATCAGGTGTGATTTTGATCTGATGATACCCAAAGAACCCATCCATGAAAGAGTATGCTTCTTGGATGCCGACATTATCCAGGACTTCATTAGTGAACGGGGCCGGGAAGGGGTCATGCACGCAAGCATCATTTAGCTTTCGAAGATCCATGCATATCAATATTTCTTCCTTCTGTTTCTTTTCCCGAACCACTATCGGTCTTACCCAATCAGACTGTTCGAATGGTTCAATAACTCTTGCCACAAGCATCTTATCCAATTCTGCGTGAACCATTTCCTTTTACTTAGGATTAAGGTGGAAAGGTCTTTGTTTTACAGGATTTGCTTCAATTTTTAGGGTGATATTCATGACACCCAAGTCTCCTATTATCCCTTTTAGATCGGAGAAATTTATGGGGAACAAATCTTGATATTCAGGGAGGATCTTAGTGACCTTATCTACTGTCACATCACCGCAATAGTCCCCAATTTTTGCAAATTTTGGTTCCGCCTCCATGCCAATGTTGACCTGCCTAGTTTTCAACAGTGTGATTATGTTAGGATCCTCTATCTACGAACCTTCAACCTCGTGGTGAGCCTCAGTTTCTAGAATATTAACTTTTTAGGGATCCTCATCTTCTTCTTCCACGATCACATTGTAGCATTCTAGTGCATGACTCAGCTGGGTAGTCCAATCAGGTTGGATCAGGTCCAAAGGATCTTGTGGTGTCCTAAAGGTTGCTACTTTAACCTCTTGTAGTGTTGTGTCAATACAGTCAAACCCATCCTCAAAGCTGAATGTAATTAAAAATCCATGGCGTAGGATATCCCATTCCTTCGTGCCATGGTGGAGCTCAGTTTCCAAGTACCAATTCATTGGTATGATACTCAAGGTATTACAAAACAGATGCACCCATTCAGGCTGGGGCTCCATGCCATAATCCTTATTCCATTTAGCCAGGTGATTGCACAGGTCATATCATCCATCATACTTATCTATCATCCATACTTTTGGCTGCCCAAAATGTATTCTCATCATCCTCCTATAGTCTCACCAATCACTAAAACTATCATTGTGCGTACCCCACCATCTTGCAGGCATAGCGCGCAGTACCCAGTTCAAGGCATGGAACCATTGTTTTACTAGTACTTCTCTTTCAAATGCATCCAAAAAGCAATCAAAATCAGTTAGCCCATCATAATGAGGCAGAATCTTGACTTCGGATGACACACAACACATCATTTTGGTCATCATATTACAACGCAACTTCGAGACTTCATGTAGCCAGTTTTACCAATGCTCCAATTCTTCATCTGAATCTGACGTGAAGGATCTTTCGCAATCCCATGTAATGCGACCGTACGCTATCAGATTCACCCAATCCTAGTCTTGCATCATTATCTTGTAAATCTGTTCCAAATCGTCATCACTTTCATAGTCTAAGACTAGTTCTGTATAGCGCGGTACCTCCACAGGATCTAGTGGCACTACTACGTAGAGCGACTTGTTTTCAAATATCATCTTCCACTTTTTTAGGTTGATTAATCCATTCATGTCAGTGGTCCAATCGATTCCAAGGAGCACAGGGTAGGGATTGCTATCATCCACAATCTCTATTACCTCAAAATCCGCCAGCTTACTTGCACCCTCAATGTCAATTGTGACCCCTTGCAACCTCCCCATTAGGATAATTTTCTGTTGATTCACCATCCTTAACTGTATCGGGGACCATTGGAGTGCAGGCCTCCCCATTCTCTCCCAGGCCTATTTTGGCAAAACATTCTCGTCAGACCCCAGATCTAGGATAACTTGGTCCATCTCATATTCCCCTTTCTGCGCAATGAGTCTCATCTCCCACCCGGTCCTTGCCTTGTGCTTGCCAAGCTTCTTGACCATGCACAGTTCACTAGTAGTGCCATCCTTACCAGTGCACAATTTGATCAATTCCTGCAGGCCCTTCACAACCTTACTCTTACGGAGCAGCTTCATGCAGGTCTCCAAGAATGTGATAAGCATAAATGGGTCCATTTCTTCAATTGATTTCTCCTGACTTACGGAGGTAGAGGCCTCAAAAAAGCTTTTCTTTGCTTCCATAAATGTTTCTTTTGCACGATCCAAATCAAATTTAGTCTCCCTTTCTGGTGCTTTATGGACCCACGCACCTTCTGCAGGCTACTTCCCTTTATCCTCCCCAGTCGTGGTTCCACTCCGCAGCATAATGTTTACCTTATAGTCTTCCTCGCGAGACTCAACCCTCATTATCTGGAGATTCTGCATTGGCTGCGGAGTTTGCACACCCTTTTCGTGAATCTTAGCCAATAATATTGGGCAATCCTTAGTCGCATGGTAAAATTGAGTACAGTAGCAGCATGAAAATAGTGTTGGATTCAGATAGTGCCTTGCGTAGCGCCCTGGGTCTCCACAATTGTAACAAAACAACTGTCCTTGGCCTCTCCCAGGCCCTCCTCCACATCGGCCCCGGCCGCGCCCCTGATATTCACCTCGCATTCCCACAACACCTTGTTTTGGAGGCCATGTTTCTGTCTCATTCTGTATGCGGGTGTCCTATCCATCATCAGTTCGTAACTTTGACAATTGCACTCATCATGGCCTACTGATTAATAGAAATTGTAGAACAATTGTTGTGGCGTTTGTACAAATTTTTGTAGCAAATGGAAATTATCAGTTGTGTGTTTCCCTGCTACCTGACATATAGCACACTATAGCTTAGGCCCCGCATTTGGTCCTACTGCGGACTTCAGTCGGAGAGGCATTGGTCCTCCTGCTGCAATGTAGTTCACGAACACTAGGCAATGATCCTTGTCATGCCCTTGACCCTTGCATTTTATGCACCAAACCTCTTTGCAAGCCTCTAGACGAGTAGTTCTGTCCTGATTTAGAATTTTCATTTCGAGACAAAGCTTTTGCAATTGTGCATGAATCTGCTGAACCCCTAGATTCAGATCTTGCAACGACATTTTGTGTAGTCTCATTGCAATCTCTAAGGCTTCCACCTGAGTTGTAATCTTCTGTTGTGAGAGCGAAACCCTCAGGTGAGGCAGGAGTGAAGCCATGAACTAGTCGTAATGTTGCTCATCCGTCAAATTCATATTAGCTTCGCAGATTTTAGACTTCAATCTCTGATCTAATTCCCAATGGGTCTCACCGAGTTTCATCACGATTTCCTTGAATCCCACAATTGGCTGCGCTTCAGAATTAGGCCTACTGGATTCTTTATTCAAAGCGATCTAGATCTCTGCCAGCGTAGCTGCCTGGTTTTCATTAGAGTACTTGATGTACCAGGTTAGTGCATGATCCTACAATGCACTAACCAATGTCACCTTCTTCATGTGATGATCCACAATGCTCTCAGATTCCCATACAACCTTTATGACGAACCAAAATTGGTCCGGGTCCTCATTCCCTATGCCCTTGAATACAGGTGGTTTTATGGAGTTCACCATATTGAATAGTGGAGGTAGCGGTGGTGTGGGTGATGGGGTGAGCAGTGGAGGCGAGGATGGAGGTGGTGTGGATGGATGTGTGTTATGAAACTAGCCCACAAAAAGATAGAAAAGATAGATTAACGCCTTAGAATTCAACCTCTTCGAGGGGGAAACCTCCTTTACATTACATAAATGAACAGTTCTTGGATGATACAAATGAAAGGACCTCCTTTCTATATATAGGAGTCTAAGGGTTCATCATATAATTAGAGCCGACATAACAATAATAATGTAAGGGCACAATAATAACAATAGTGGGCTTCTATGGGGCATAATAGTAACAATATGGGGAGTACATGGGTACAACAATATAATAAAGGGGGTTGTACTAATAACAATAAGGGGTTACACTAGTAGTATAGGGGCCTAACATTCCCCTCTCCTTCAAAAAGTGTTTCCCTCAACGCTTGAGTAGTTCTTGATGCTTTTGTATAAAATTCTTGTCCTCCCATGTGGAATCCTCAGTAGGTAAGTTCTTCCACTTGATGAGATACTCTGAAATTGATCGATTTTGTAGCTATCAGGTTCTTGTTTCTGTGACTGCTCCAAGTTCCAATATGATTTTTGTTGAGATTACAACAAGATGATGGAGTGTAGTGAAAAGAGTCTCCTTCACTAAGTGGGCCCGCAGGCTATTTTTGGTGCAAGTCTATTTTTAGACTATGTCTATTTTTAGACATATGGATCATGTCTATGGATTGCAGGTTGCTGTTTATGGATGATTGATCAAGTTGGAAAAAATAGATGGACTTCTATTTTTAGACCACAGCGGTGTGACACCACAGCGGAGTGACTGCTCAGTCTAAATATAGAACAGTCAAATATTATTAGCTCATAATAATATTTAGACTATAAACTTTGTCTTATTCTCTTGGATCACTTCAGGATGAGCTACGGATGTGGTACATGCAGATACCAGAAGGAAATACGTGGTTACCTATGGGATGACTAATATTTGCATGCAGGACTTCAGTTAGAACTCAAGTGAGTTGAGTTTAGTGGACTGGAGGTGCAGTTGATGAAGTTGTGTTCAGTTTAGCTTTGTTAAACTGGTTGTATTTAGTCTAACTGGCAAATAGACTAGAGATGAGTTGGGTGAATTAGTTATTAATTAATTCACAAGTTATTAACTCATAATACAACTAATGAATACATCAGTTAACTCAGTTGCATGTCAGTGCATGTTCAGTTCAACGGGACAGGTGGTAGAGAATCAGATTGCTATCAGTTGTGACTATAGTTGTGCACCAGATCTTGCACAATCAAGGGATTGAGTATGCCAATGAGTTTGCCCATGTATTTTCCCACATTGTAGCTTGTGCTCACGTGATTTTGCCAAGTAAATACGTGGTTTCCTTGAAATTATCATCAGTTCTTGAGCAGGTATTGAGCAGCGGAGGCAGGCAAGCAGCGAAGGAGATTTGAGCCAGTGATTGATTCAGATCTGAGCTGTATTGTGTGTCACAGAGGTGGAGATACTTGTGAGAAGTATTATGCTGTGTAATGTTACATGACTCAATCATTAATATACAGATAGTTGGGGTTTTTAGCGAGATGCTTTCCCCGGGATACATACTGTGTTAATGTGTGAATGCTCTTGATGTTTTATTGTAATTGATGCTGCTATATTGATGATCAACGTAGAGGAGTTTATGTATTGTGTATGTTTT